>CAJHQQ010000594.1:0-168075 GCA_905132885.1 Moricandia moricandioides
TAACACTGGAAGCAAGGCCAGTGAGTGTGGTAGACAGGATGGAGAAACAACAAGGAAGAAGACAACACAAATGGTCAAGGTCATTTGGGATTGTAATGGTAGAGAAGAGACGACTTGGGAAACAGAAAACAAAATGAAAACTGATTTCCCATAGTGGTTTAAGCAGTTTGTGGAGGAAGAATATGATGGTTCGGATTTGAGGATGAATCCATTTCAAGTGGGGGAGACTTGCCATGTCCCCGATCCTAAGTAGGATCAAAGGACTAGGCCATGGTTCGAGGGATGAATCAAACCGGTCTTAGGACCTTATGGAAGTGTTCCATGGCCTAAATAAGGAGGTTAAGTGCACCAGACAGCTGGGACTTAACCCCATGGGTGATGCATTAAGGATTTATTGACCCGAAAGGGTTTGTGGCCGCTGGTCAAGGTTGAAGGTAGCTGGTGGCCTTGGTACGGCAGCTTGGGCAGCTGAATGGGACTTGGGGGAAGCTCAGGAAGAGTACTGGGGAGCTCAGGTGAGGTTCAGTCAGCGCGGGGAGCTTAGGGTCTATCTCAGTCAGCTCAGGCTGTTAGTGACTAGCTCAGTTCAGCTGGACAGTCCGGTGGACAATGAGGCAGTTGAGACTGGTCCGGGTGGTTATGGACCCACGGACTGACAATGCATGGACAGGGCTACGGTGACGTTGTTAAGGTGTTAATGTAATTAAATATTCTCGACCGAGGAACGATTGAAGGAAAACAAGAACCGTTTGGGACGGTTATGGACGAACGGGTGGAAGTTACCACAGGCGTCTTTTCGCCCAAGAACGGTTATCTCTCTTCTCCGTCTAAATAAACAAATATGGGGGTTTATTCTGGACAAGAAAAAATCTAAGGAATACAGAGAGTACACACAGAGAGAAATCCTAAAGAGAAAGAAAGAATTCTCGGCCAAGGAAGAACTTACGGTGGTGGACGAGCACTGTGGTGGAAAAAACGGTTGGTGGGAAGGACTTACATTGTAAATGGAATCCAGAGGCAAGGACAAAGCAGTGGGAACTCCTGAACACACACCTAAGGTCAGTGGTGCAAACACCGGACCAACAACCATACCCCTGGTACGTCCAGAAGGGCCTACGGATGGTGTTGGTTGGTTGCATCCATTCAATTATTTGATTTGGATTCCTTCTCCTATCTTTATCTAATATTCCTATTGTATTTATCACGAGGTTTTGACTGGAAATTAGAGTTTAAATCGTGGAATGGTGAATCGATCCGGAAGATGGCCTAGGTGGACTATCCGGATGGAACTATAAGCCGATTATAGGTTTCCATGAGAAAGCCGTTTAGACTCGATCAAATATTGGAAACTAACCCTTGATATGGTAGCCTAAGGGGGTCTGGCCATAAATAAGTAGGGGTTAAATGGAATTAGATGGATTTATAGCAAAAGGAAATGAACCTTCATGCATAGATGATTTGTTAGGATATCGGTTGTCTTAATCAAAGTTAATGTTTGATGCATGATACAGGGACTGAGGTTGATCGTGGTAAGACGAAGAAGCCGTGAAGAATCAAGCCAAGGGGTGGTGTGTGGTGTAGGAATATACCTTATTCTATTATGATCGATGTAATAGCCTAGTGTTCAACTTAAACTTATGTATCGAATCTTGATTGGCATCAATAAAGGTCTATTTCATTTTATTCAGAATGGGTTGAGTAATTCTAAGGAAGAACATATATATGATATTATAATTTAACAACCTCACAATAGATAAAAAGACTTAGTTAAGAAAAGAATTCGCATGAACACTTGGTAAATATTTATATGGGTTTTGAAATGGAAAGTTAAGCCCTAGGAGACTATATGACGAAATAAAATTTTAGACTAAGGAAATTGGGTCTTACAATTTATCTCCTTAAAACTAAGGATAATTTTGGTTAAAGTAAACATGTATTATAAAATGGTAGTTTAAGAAAATTCTCTCATAATTTTGTCAAATCACAAATCAAACTTTCTCAGTCATTGTTTTACGTAGTGTTTGACATAAAACTCAAATGGGTTAAGCAAACAAATTCTTCCTTAAATTATCAATGATCATCACACTATTTTATCAAACACTAATTCATCGGAGAATGTTTTTTATTAAAACTAAGCATAATTTAGATATCTTTTAAAAGTATTATTTTCATTTATTTTAAATTACTTTAAACATACATATTTTAATCAAACTGATTAATTAATTATAAATAAAATAAAAAATATTATTTAAATTTTTAATAATGCAGTGTCGTCATTTTAGGCATATATACTTAATATTAATGGAAGAGCCAATTTTAAATCAAAATATTTTTTTTTGTTTATTATTGTACATTTCAAAATTTTATTATACCCCAAAAATGCATCTCATTATTTTTAATTAATATTTTGTTATTTTTAATTTACATTATATTTTTCATCTTTGACTCATATCTTAACGTTTTAAAAACACATAAAACTAATTAGTTCACACTGTATTAACACAAATATACATATATCTCGATAAACAAATAAAAATTAAATCATAAGAATATAAAAGAATTAAGAACACAACAATCATTTTTTATTATTTTTTCTCATTTTTAATTTATGTCTCTTTTATTTTTTTTTCTATTAAAAATAAGCATGCTAATTATATTATAATAAAAGATATATAAATTATATTAATAGAGTATTAACTCTAGGAAAAGCATGTGTTTGGTTAATATAATTTTAAATGATTAACCATATAATAATTTCAAATTAAATTCCATATAATAAAGAGCTTTTTGAAAAAAATAACTCAAAACTTGAAGTCAAACACAAAACTAACCAATGACTTTTTGAAATTTTCATTTTCCCTATTCACCCTAGAAGTTATGATTATTCACGAAAATGCCATTACTTTTTTTTCGAAAGCGAGTATTTTACTCTATCATCCTCATCTTCATCAAGTATTTACAATAATGTCATTGCCATTAATACACCAACCACCATGAACAACCAATTTGAAGCTCTTAATGCACCTAAAAATTGGTTTTCAATCATCTTATCTCATTTCTTATGCTCAAATACTAAATCTTTTTCACTTTCTCTCTATATTCATCTTAAAAATTCAAGATCTTACGATTCTTGGTGGGTCGATTTCTTTTGAGCTCCTGTGTGCTTGGAGACGAGTTTTGTGTGCTTGGAGACGAGTTTTGTGTGCAAAGGAAGTTATCTTACTAATTTAAGGTATGGAATCAGTTTTTTTCCCAGATTTGTTCGCCTAAACTACTTTCGTGTAAGTCTTCTGGACGTAGAAGACTTACACGGAAGTCTTCTGTTCAATGCAGAGGTTAGTTTTGCTATTGAATTTTATATGTATTTTTAGAGACGACTTATCTCGAAGTCGTCCAGTTTTCTTTGTAAACAAAAAAATCTCAAAAGTACCACTGAAGACCTCCCCGTAAGTCGTCTAGGATAAACAGGTTAGTTTTGCATTTGATCAAATTGTGTCAGAACTTTGACTTTTTCCAGAAGACTTACTTGTAAGTCGTATGGATTAAAAAAATTAATATTCACTAGAAGACTTATATGTAATTCGTCTCACGTTACTTTTGCAACTAGAAAATTAAACTTAAATATTTAATTTTACTCAGACAACCTACATGTAAGTCCTCCGCCAAACGACCCACACCTGGATAACTTGTACAAACCCATCAACAGTGTAAGTCTTTGTCAAATCTTTTCCCCTCAGAGAATCCATCAGCACCTTGAATGCCACTCTCCCCCATGGATAATTTTCAAATTCTTCCAAGTCCATCACTAGCCTTGCTAGACTAGCCCTTGTAGCTGTTGAGTACTTTCTCCTCTCAATGAATCCAGTGAATATGGCAAGGTATTCGAGCCGCATTCGATCATCCCGAGTCCAGTCTTGGCATCTCTGACATGCTGCTATGATCTGCTCATAAGTTGGATCAGCATCGACATCAACACCCATCATCTCCCAGAAAGAAGACATCTCTCCTTTGTCACCTCACACTTCGGATTTTTCAGGTCCTCGATGTAATCGAAGTTCAAACCAGTGAGGTGTTCAAACTCTATCAGCGAAAACCTCAGTGGATCTGGACCAACGAGACTCCAGAGCTCATACTTCTTCTTAATGTCAAACTTGAAACTAAGGATATAATGTACCAGCCTTGATGCCCATCCAAAATTCAGCTCCTTGAATTTAATGAACACTCCCAACTTCGAGTCCTTCAGCTCCTCATATTCGTCATCACGTTGAGCTTGCCTTACATCATTAAGCAATTTTTAATCATCTGTATGATAGAAAATGCTTTGATTGGAATGGGCTCTTCCCCTAATATATATATATCCTCTACGGTAGTTCTGGTAAACTCATTTTCCGGTCTGCAAAAAAAAAAACTATAACCAACATCTCAAAATTCATATACTTGGAATGTCAGTTTTAGTGAGATGACTTCAGACGACTTCCAGGAAGTCTTCTAGAGTGTAAGACTTCTCAGAAGACTTCCAAGAAGTCTTCCAGAGTATAAGACTTCTCAGACGACTTTGAAGTCTTCCCGGAAGTTTTCTACGAACTCTTACACCCTGGAAGACTTCCAGGAAATCTTTTACAAACTCTTACACTCTACAAGACTTCTTGGAAGTCTTTTACGAAGTCTTACACTCTGGAAGACTTTTCGGAAGTCTTCTATGAAGTCTTCCACTTCCAGGAAGTCTTCTGAGTAGTCTTTCACTAGAATGAGAGGACGCAAACCCTGGAAAATGTAAATAAATATAAAAAATGGATGACTTACAGTCGGGGAAGTTATGCAATACCACCGGTTACAAATCTGCAAAAATCAAGACTACAACTTAGGTTATCGACGACGCAGTTTCAGAACTGAAAAAAAGCGGATGGTTAGTTAGTTATGAAGGAGAAACGAGATTCGTCGCAAAACACGAGATTAGCGGCGGTGAGAACGACGAAAAAGGGAGATTCAATGGAAAAACAAGTTCGCTTTCGAAATCACCTCAGAGAGACGCTAGGGTTTTGTGCTTTTTCTACATACAGTGAAAAAATAATATTTATATGTACGGTATATTATCAAGCTAAGTTTAATGTCCAATGGTAAAATGAAAGGTCGGTCCGGTATGGACAACTTACCTAGAAGTCGTCTGAGGTAAAAACCACAAGAAGACTTCCACCCGGTAAATACTATTCATCACACGACTTCCTGGAAGTCGTTTGAGGTAAAAACCACGAGAAGACTTCCTAGAAGTCTTCCACCTCGTAAATACTATTTGTTAGACGACTTCCAGATAAGTCGTCTACACACTAAATAAACCCTAAACTTAATTAACTAACTAAACAATTGATTAAAATCAAATTTAACTTTAAAATGTGTAATATACACAGATATAAACACAAATAGTAAAAAAAATTAATTTTTCGAACAAAAGTTTGAGCTTTCAGAAACCCTAAGAATACAAACAATACTATAACATATGTTACCAAACCCTAAACCAAATAATACCATGACTTATTATATTCACTCATCTATGTTAAAAATAATTATATTTAACTATGTATTAATTTATATCATTTAAAAATATTTATAATTACATGATTTCAATTTTTCCCCTTAAAATTTTTTTTTATTAAATTTATAAATTATTTTTAAGATCAACTATACCACCAGACGAGTTCCTGGAAGTCGTCTAGACGACACCTTGTGGAAGTCTTCCACACAACTTAAAGTTAACTAGTCCAGACGACTTCCACAAACTCAGAAGACTTCCCAGGGTTATATTTGTCAAAAAAGAAATTCTGGTTTTTTGTTTGGTCATAAGGGTCTGGTTGTAATTTCACAAGGCTATTGGGTTAGTTTGCATTTGATTGATGTTTGAGTATATTTTTGCATTTAAAATCAAGTTCTGAGTCATATTTGGCAAATTGCCCTATAAAAATGACTTACCATATAATAATTTTAATTTATTTGTTTATATTAATAGATGAATTAAATAAAAAAAATCTTGATTAATATAATTTTAAATGATTTACCATAAAAAAATTTATGTTTTAAAGTATAAAAATATTTTTATTATTTTCAAAAATTATATATATATATATATAGTGAGTTTAATTAATATTATTATATTTTAATTAATTAATTTTCTAAATTATATGATTTATTGTATTCACTACCGATATAAATATATTAAAAATTGTTCTATAATTTTTTATGTAGTATCATATGTATTTATATGTATATTATCAACTTAAAAAATGTAATCTATGATATTTAATTTATTTCTATTAATAATTATGTTAATTCATCTATATTTGAGATGTCTAATTGTTTGTTTGGAAACATAGATTTGATTACGTAATTCTAGGATTAGTTTTCTTTTTTTTAAACTTTAATTTAATAAATAAAATCCCATCAATTATTTATGTTAACATACAAAGTTCATATTGAATGTCCTATAGGTTTCATATTTTTATAATACTGTAAATACTTATTTACAAAATAGGAAATACCAAAACATAATATTGAAAAGAAACTATAGCTTCAAAATTTAAATATTTATTGAATCATCTTTATTGGACACTAAAATTTAAAGATTTAAATATTCAAAATGATTACATAATTATGATACTATATATGTATAAGAAATGAAGGTTATTTACGTATTCTTTAAATAATAATTTTAAATTTAAATCAAATGATGAACAAACAAATATATGATATACATAAACTAAAAATTTATTAAAAAATCAATATATTTAGAGAATCTAATTTTTTAATAAATATTTAAACATTATTACTAAAATATTAATCAAAACTTTAACTATGTTTACATATAAAATATATAATAGAATATTAACTAATGACATTCTAAAAAATTATAATCGTAAAAAATTGTCACTATAATTTCCCAAATATTGTATTAATAAAATTAAATGATAATATATAGACACAAAAAAAAATATATTTTAAACCTTGAATTATAATTTATACACCCTCCAATTCAAAAATATACAATAAAAATCAATAAACTAATAACTTTAAGGCTTTAATTTATTAATATATAGAGTTATTAATTTACAAAGATTTCCATTCTAGATTTTTATATTTTAAAGTATGTCTTTATGTAAAAAATATGAAGAACATTTAATTTCACGGTATATGTATTGATTAAACTTTACGAATAAAAATTCTATCTTGTTCCTTTTTGATTATATGGGGAATACAGTAAATTTAAATGCATTGTAAGTATAAAATCATAAAACAACACCACTATATTTTGAAATACTAAGAAATTTTAAATATAAACTTTACTGTGAATAAAAAATATCAATATGTATATAATTTAGATACGTTAATTATTAATTTATATTTAAGCTGGTACCATATATTTATATGATGTTTTTCAAATTTTATTATCTTATCAAATTGTGTTATATTTTATATTAGCTCAACTGGAACCCATAAAAATTATTAGTTTATAGTGTTTATAATTTATCAAGTATTAATTTCTGTATTGGAGTTTTTACACATATTTTAAAAACATCTTAAATTTGATTATAATTATATTATTTTAAAAATTTACTATTTTCATAATGTTTAGCTAAAAAGATACAACAAACAAATATAATTTATTTTAAGTTCACTATTTACTATTATTAAATTATAAAATTGCATTGACAATGTAAAAATGCATTTGAAACAATTTTATTACTAAATTTATATCATTTTTAAACGGAGAAGTATTTAACTGTAAAATTATATAAATTTTATAGACAAACAAACTATGCCTAGCGCGATAAAATCTCTAGTAATAATTATATTACGCAAATCAAAACTCTCCTCATTTCACGCTTGCAATAGGCGAATTTTTCAATAAACCCATGTAAACATCACAAACTTGTCATTAAACACATATTCTTGTGGGACCCACAGGTGTTGACGTGGATATTATAAGAAGAGAGAAAACTCTCGTGTGTGTGTGTGTGTGTGTGTGTGTGTTTGTGTGTGTGCGTGCGTGCGTGTGTGTGTGTGTGTGTGCGTGCGTGCGTGCGTGCGTGCGTGTGTGTGTGTGTGTGTGTGTGTGTGTGTGTGTGTGATGCAACAACTTAAAAACAAACAAAATTATGGTTGTAAATAGAATTAGCAGACACTAGTAAAAAAGCGAAATAGCAACAACTCATTTTCGTGGCTATGGGAGTATTTTCGTAGCTATATGAACAGCTTGCTACGAAAAAGCCACGGTTTTTTGAATCGCAGCTATTCGATCGTAGCACATTATTTTGTAGAAAAATCGTATCAACTTGCTACGATGTTGCTACTGTCATTTTCGTAGCAACTTGCTACGATTTTGCTACCATCATTTTCGTAGTAATTTGCTACGATGTTTCTACGATAGCTTTGGTGGCAACTTGCTAAGGATTTGCATCTTTTCGTGTCTAATGTTTTGTCTTGCTACGAAATCTGAATTTGTTTTCGTGTGTAGGTATTTCGAAGATTCAAAAAAAAAATCGAATTTGAATTTTTTTTTTGAAACAGAAACCAAATTATATTACATATTGAGATTTATAAAAACTCAAAAGGTTCATAACAACAGACATCCAAAAATTCAAAAGGTTCAAACGGCAACATTCAAAACATCCAAACATCCAAAGTTTAAAACATTAAAACAACAACACAAACCAGACACATCTAGAACCTACAAACCTAGTTCTGCAGTGCACCACCTATCTAGTTCAGAATGGTTATTGGTGATGAGATAGTTAGGTTGTGATTCACCTTGAGCTGGAGACTGATCTGGAGCTGTTGTTGGAGTTTGAGGTTGGGTTTGAGAAGGAGACTGATGTTGAGTCTGAGTTGGTTGTGCAGTAGAGGCAGAAGCATTGGAAACTAGAGGTTGTAGAACTTGCAGAATCATGTTGAGAGATGATTGGGTTTTAGTCATCCCTTCTTTGAATTCAGTCTTGAAAACATTGAGATAAGACTTCACTTCCTCAGAAAGGGTCTCCAAGCCGCAAACACGCATCTCTAAGTCCAGGCTTCGCTTAAGTGTAGTAGGGACAGACTTAGAAGAACGGCAGTTCTTGTATTGCACACTGCCAAGTCCGTAGATGGTGCCCCTGCGAGTCTGTGCACGCTGAAAAGGACACAAACCAAATCAACATTCCCAAAGATAACCTTCAGTCATAAAATAGCAGTATGATCTTGTTACAAGTGAAATACAAGAGTAGGAAGAAACAAAGAATACGAGCATGAAAGATTATTACCTTGATGTACTCTTGGTTTAGGAGAAGACGCTTTGACTTTTCTGTGGCAGCAGTTGAGCAAGTTTGGCTTTCTCCAACTGGAGATCATTCTGTAGCATCTCTTCAACGGATTGCTAAACCTCCATAACCAGTGCCTCTGCTCGTTCGTCCATGAAGGTCCCCTCTTTGTTGGTGTGAGTCTACCTCAAAAGATCTGGATATGAAAGTGGTTCCTCCAAGCCTTCATCAATTAACTACAAGAAAGGGAACAATAGCAAGTTAGACATTCAGCAATTAAATAAAGGGAAAAAGGAAGAAGGAAGAGATGGAAATCTTACCGCATAATAGGCAATATTTGCAAAGGTGCGTGGTCCTGCACCATGGACGTGCATCTTCAAATCTGGAGGAGTAGAACTGCAAGAATCAGCTGTTGACTGGCTTGTGTATTTTGCTGCATCTGTTTACCAGTTCGCAAGGATTGTTTCCTAGTCCGTGGAATTGATGTATTTTGGTTGCTTGTTGTCTCTCCTTTTTTGGCTTATGCGTCCGCGGATAGTCACTTGAGTCTTAAGCTTCCATTTGTAGTAGATTTTATCATGAAACTTGTCTTCCCAGTAGTATTTTTGCTACAAAATAAGAGACGTGATTAGTAGTAAAATATATACTTAACAATGGGAATGTAAATGGTTAATCATCACTTACAATGAATGAGTGCCACCAAGCATTTCTCTTCTCTTTTGGAACCTTTATCCAGCTTTGCCACGACCCCAAGTAGCTTCCCTTCCATGTTGCACAAATAAAAGTATAAACTTCTGGATTGATTCCGACCCTGCAAAGACAATGTAAACCATCACACTTAATACTTAACTATGACTTACCACAATGCTCCAACATATACCACAATACTTAACTAGACAGATACCACAATGCTCCATTAGACTTAATACTTAACTATGACTTACCACAATGCTCCATTGAGCTTATCAGGATGGAGGTGTGGCTGTTTAATTCTGGATGGAGCACGTAGAAGAGTGTCTTCTGTTCTCCCCACATAGGTTGGAGGAGGAGCTTCAACAACTGAACTTGAAGAGGCGACAGTTCCAGGAGGAGGTCTCGTTGGTTGAGCAGAAGTTGGAGTCGTTGCAGCAGGCACTGATGAGGCTCTTATTTGGGGTCTCACGTGTCTCACATCTGTAGAGTGAGAAACAGAAGAAGATTTGAGATTGAAACCAAATCAAACCCAAAATCGAAACCGAAATCAAACCTGAATCCCAAATCAAAACCGAAACCATACCCAAATACCAAATCGAAACCAAACCCAAACCCAAATACCAATGAAACCAAACCCTAACTCTAATCTTTTGCGGCCAACAAACCAGCAGCTCGTCCAGAACCTCACCCAACTGTCCATACCAACCCGTGAAGAGGTTCCAGCTACATAGTTCCAGTCCAAGGAGAGTATCTAAACAACCCGAAGTTCTTTAGGCGTGAAACCAATTTTAAAAGAAGGCTTACTAATAAAGGAATAACTGAGGCTTTGAATTTCAAGAAAATACTCACGGACCAAGAAGATATGGATTTTACAAGATGGAGGATTTCCAGCCCATTCATTTGCGAGTACCCGACTTTGGAAGAAGATTTAAGCCCCATAAAGATCCGGCCCGAGCCAAAACCAAATTTAGAAGTCAAGAGGAGTTTATTAGATTTCCATGAATCCCAATATCACGAGATTTGGCCAAGGAAATTAGAAGTTATGCTCATTTATCCAGAACCGGCCAAACCGAGCAGTTTATGGAAAGATTGAACAATCTTTCGGTTTGATCATTTGCCAGCCAACCAATTCCGACCAGAAGACAATCCAATCTTGCAAAAACCATCCAGGAGACATAATCAATGATCCAGAAGAGTTCTACATCATCTTACTATGCACCAGAGACTATAGGATCAGGAGGATCCCCATTAAGTGCAACTTGCCATATTTGGAGCTCATTGCATTCAAATCCCAACAGCTCTTTTTCCTATTGTTTGGGCACGAGTTAAAGACCTTCCAAGCCATCCAGAAGGTCCCAAGAAGGATCTCGTATCCTCTTAAACCGTCAAGGTTCAAGGCAAATCAGATTCCTCACTTGGAGCCAAAGAATCCCACTAAAGGCTCCAACGGCCATATTTTGATTTTCTTGCTTTCCTTTTGATTTCTTTCCTTTCTTTCTTTTTTGAACGTTTGTACTCTTGTCTCTGAGAATTATATAAGCTCCTAGACGACCATTGTAACCAGCACCCTCAATCATTCAGTTTATAAAAGTTTATTCAGTTTTTATCAAAGTGTTCTTTGCATAAAATCGATTGTCTTTAGGATTCTAGTGTGTGAAGTGCTTAGTCCTATTGTTTCGTGGTCTTATAGGTTGTTAGTGGATTCAGCAGCCTTGAGGAACAAGATTGAGAGAGTCAATCAACCCACCAGATTGAGAGAGTCAATCATCAACTATCCATCGCCTCCATTCCATCCATTGGCAAAGCTTGAGAGTGTTACACAACCATCAAGCTTAGCTCCATCCATTCTATCATTCCGACCATTCTTCTCACCTTATTACATTCTTATTCTCTGTTTTATTATCAGTATCATTCGCATCTCATTGATCTTTCATTTGTTTCAGGTTTGCAAGGTAGATCCTAGACATATCGATAAATCGATCATCTCTTGGTCGATCCGATTTAAGCATTCATCCACAATCAGGACGACCCCCATTCTGGGATGTAACAATTTGCCTCACCTTATGGCAATCCACTTCAATATGCTTTGTTCTTTCATGGAACACCGAGTTGGAGGCAATGTGGATGGCTGCTTGGTTGTCACAATGCATAGTCATAGGTGTGTCTTGATCAACCCCCAAGTGCTTCAGTATGCCCTTCATCCATATCAACTCATTTGTCAGCTTCAGCATGGCTCTATATTCAGCTTCTGCGCTTGAGCATGACACCACCTTCTGCTTCTTGCTCTTCCAGGTGACCAGATTCCCTCCAAAGAATGTGCAATAACCAGTTGTGGACTTCCTATACATCCTATCTCCAGCCCAATCAGCATCACAATACCCTACCACTTCAGTGCTCTTGTTGCTGCCCATCCATACTCCTTGATTGATTGATCCATTCAGGTACATGAGTAATCTATTCACCATGTTCCAGTGATCCTCCTTTGGGGCTTGCATATGTTGACTCACCTGATTCACAGCAAAGCATATATCAGGTCTTGTTATGGTTAAGTAAATCAACTTACCAACAAGCTTTCTATAAAGCTTGGCATCTTGAAATGGTGGACTGTCTTCAATCTCCCCCTCACGTGGAACTTTATATCCATCTTCAAGAGGAGTTCTAGATGTCTTCCCTCCATACATCCCTGCATCTTTCAAAAGATCAAGTGTATACTTTCTTTGGGACAGAAAAAAACCTTCCTTAGACCTACATAACTCAATTCCAATAAAGTATTTCATCTCCCCCAAATCTTTAATTTCAAAGACAGATTTTAGATAGTCTTTAGTAGATTGTATACCTGCCTTATCACTTCCAGTAATGATGATATCATCAACATATACTAGAAGGACAACTATACCTGAGGATGTAGTGAGTGTGAAGAGGATGTGATCGAGTTCAGACCTTTTGAAGCCTCTTCCATTCAAGGTGGTGCTGAGTTTGTTGTACCAAGCTCTTGGTGACTGCTTAAGATCATATATAGCTTTCTTCAACCTTAGAACGTTTCCTTTCTTCATGAAATGTTCCAAACCAGGTGGAGGATACATATAGACTTCATCTTCAAGTTCTCCTTGAAGGAATGCATTCTTCACATCCATTTGCCAAACACCCCATTCCAGATTCACTGCTACTGACAATACTATTCTAATGGTGTGGAGCTTTGCAACTGGAGCAAAAGTATCTAGGTAGTCTTCACCATAAGTCTGAGTAAATCCTCTAGCAACCAATCTGGTCTTCTTTCTATCTACCTTCCCATTTGCTAGGTACTTGATTGTGAAGATCCATCTACTAGACACTACCTTCTTCCCTCTTGGTAGCTCACTCTCATACCAAGTATCATTCTTAACCATTGCCTCAGCCTCAGCTCCCACTGATTCCTTCCACTCCTTATCCTTGATTGCCTCCTCATAGGATGCTGAAACATAACTCTCATCCAGACTTGTCATAAAGGCACAGTGATCTTTAGGATAGAATGCTAGAGAGCAAGATACTTGAGATGGATGTTCCACAGCCTGCGCATAGTAATATACTCTGGTGTTTATCCAGTTTGATGGAGGGTTTCTCACTCTTGTACTCCTCCTCAGTGGTTGAACCGCAGGTTGAGGTTGTTCAACCTCTCCTTCTTCATGCTCATCTTGCTCATCTCCTCCTTCTTCCTCCACATTTCCTTGATCCACATCTTGATCATGAATGCCTGATCCTTCCTCATCTTGATCATGATCAGTTTCAATCCCATTCCCCCCCCCCCTCATGATCAAGGTGGGGAGCTTGATTTCCTTCAGTGGTGGGGGGACCTTGATGATGTCCTCCTCTAGGTTATTGATCTTGAGACATGTTAATTCCAAGACTCTCCAGGATAATCCTCAAATTAGATGCCTTGTCAGTAGCTAAGTCTTTTAACTCTGTCTGGTTCTTCTCTTCATAGAAACCTCTATCCTCCACAAACTTCACATCCCTTGACACCAGAACTCTTCTTGTTATTGGATCATAACACTTGTACCCCTTTTGAGTTGGCGAGTACCCTATGAACATCCCTTTTGTGCTCTTTGCTTCCAACTTGTTCCTTAGCTCTCCTAGTTTGAGAACAAAACAAAGGCAACCAAAGACCCGGAGATGGTCTAGGGTTGGTCTATGCTTGTTCAAAACCTCAAATGGTGACTTATCCTCAAGGATCCTGGTTGGAGTTCTATTAATCAGGTAACACGCAGTAGCCACTGACTCCATAACCTTTTTGGGACATTAGCTTGAAACATCATAGACCGTGCTACCTCCATAAGGTGTCTATTCTTTCTCTCTGCCACACCATTTTGTTGAGGTGTATAGGGACAGCTTGTTTGATGAAGAATTCCATGCTGAGATAGGTCTTGCTTGAATGCTTGACTTGTATACTCCCCACCATTATCTGATCTAAAAATTTTGAGCTTGGCATTGAAATGGTTAGTCACATAGTTTTGAAAGTTTCTAAATGCATCAAGCACCCTATCTTTAGATGGAATCAAGGTTATCCAGGTGTATATAGATTTCTCATCTATGAAATGTAACAAAGTATTTATGGTTCTCCCTAGACAAACAAGGGGGAGTCCACACATCCGAGTGAATCAAATCAAAGCAATGATCATAGATAGTTGTGGATTTATGAAACACAGTCTTACAATGCTTGCCTAAGATACAAGCTTCACAATCATTATTTTCAAACACAACACTCGGAACCATTAAGTTTAAAGCTCTAACATGAGGATGTCCTAGTATAGCATGCCACAAAGCATTCTTATTCAAACCAGAAGTAGAAACAGAAGTAAATGAACATCTTTGATCAGGAAAAGAAGTAAGCTCTTCAAGCAAATATAGATCTCCTTTTGTCACTCCTTGTCCAACCAACTGACAGCTCTCAATATCCTGAAACTTCACATCATTAGGGCTAAAGATAACATTACAATTAAGATCAGTGGTGCATTTCTTGACAGACAATAGGTTTGAAGTGAATTCAGTCATATAAAAGGCTATAGTCTCCTTATCAAACCATTTCAACTTGCCTATACCTCTAATTGGAATTCTATCTTCATTAGCAATCATAACATGTCCATTTGCTGGTTCTATATCTCTAATAAGTCTAGTATCACTTATCATATGATGAGATGCACCAGAATCAATTATTAAAGGTTTAGTCATGTTATGAGCAGTATGAGATTGACCAACTATCCTAGCATGAGTATAAGCATTACCAGTATGATCAAGGACACTAGCAGTCTTAGATGCACCAAATGAATTCCCATTGACAATACCAACAATTTTACCATTATCCTTGAGCATTTTGATGAGTGCATCCATGTCTGACCTCCGGATGAACTCATGCTCTTTGGTCCTGGTTGGCTGGTTGGTCTGGTGGGCAGTGTAAGTTACCAAAGCCTTGTTCTCAGCCCCTTCTCGATTCTCAGCTTCATTTGAAAGGCTTGAGGCACCAGTTCCATGTTGATCACTTGCTCCATATGTGACATTTGCCCTTGCTTCCCTCTCCTTGTTGAACTTGGCCGGTTTGAGATGAGGGTGAAGGATCCAGCAGTGATTCTTCTTGTGACCATGTCTCTTGCAATGATCACAGTTACCATTAAACCTCCTTTCCTCATAGCTTCTATTGCCACGCCTATCTTCATATCTGTTGACCTTGTTTGCTTGAGGCACCTCACCTTGGTTAGCTAGAGTGAGCTCCCCCTTTCCTCCAAAGAGTCCTAATGACCCTTGCTCCTTCTAGATTTGTGAGCATACTTCTTCAAGGGTTGGCAGCTTCTCTGACCTCAGGATATGCTTGATAAGATCGTTATAGGAGGAGTTGAGTGTGAGTAGTAGTCCAAAGACCTTATCTTGCTCACGCCTTTCATTCAGCTCATCAGGATCAGTAGTACTTGGCCTCGGCATCTCAAGCTCTGACCATAAAGCTCTAAACTTTCCCAAATGTTTGGTAAACTCCATGTCTTCTTGGGCAAGGTTGTTGATGGCCCTCTTTATCTCAAATACCCTAGTGAGGTTTGAGATGTTTCCATACACCTTCTGAAGTGTATCCCACAAGTCTTTTGCCTTCTCACAGTAGCTATAAGCTTCCAAAATGGACGGATCCAATGAACTTTGAAGGATAGTCATTACTAGTAGATCTTCTTGCATCCACTTCACTTCATCACACACGACCACCTCCTTATCACCTTCTTTAGTGATGATCTTCGGAGCTTCATCTTCTAGGACATGGCTCCACAGGCCCTTACTTCCCACTGCGTTCTTCACTACACGAGACCATAACAAGTAGTTCCCACCTTTAATTGTAACCGGAATGACTGTAGTCTTGGTGTTCTCCATCTTATGATTTCCGGATCAAAAAAAGTGTTCTTGAGTTCTTCAACGATCACAACCCAGATCTAAGAGAACCTGGCTCTGATACCATGAAATCTTGAGAGAAACTTGAGTATAGACAGAAGATAGAGTGAAGAATGGAGAGAATAGAGAGACTAGACAAGAAAGTAAAGAGAGATCTGGGTAGACTTAAGAAACCATTAGAGAGAGTTTATAGAGATAAACGAGAGAGAGAGACTGAAAAATACTCATTATACTTGATGGTAAGCAAGGTTTACAATATGTAGAGGAAGATTAGGATAAGATTTCAACGTAAACTAAAGCTAAACGTGTGTAGTCAAGCCGGGGTGGAGCGTCTATTTAAAATGCTTGGACCAGAAGCTCCAAACGCTTGATGCCAAAGGCATCTTGACCAGATGCTCTTCCTTTCCAGCCATGAGCCAGCCTGTCAGACGCGCCTCCCTTATCCCTTTGGTCAAGCTTTACCGCGTGGTAAGTAGTAAGAGTAACTCGTGGTCGAGTTACTTGTTCCCCGGGTAACTTAACCTTTAAGGTGAGTTTGGGTGTACGGCCATTGTACGGCCTTTTGTACGGACACCCCAAACTCAATTCCTCCCAAATCCTCTATGCTTCCTCTATCATTTAACCATCTTATTCAACAGTTCTCTCATTTCTTAGTCTCCATGGTCCTTAAATCTTTTTCTGGTTCTTAGATCTGGTGGAGTGATAAATCTTCTTATTTCTTCTTCTAAATCTCTTTCTAATCCTCTTAGTCTCTCAAATCTAAAAGCATTCAATAAGGAGCTGAAAGTTGATCAAAAAGACTTGCATCTTGACCATATCAAGATATGTAAACCACCAAATATGCAGCAGTTTCAGTACTATTTCAGAGATTATCATTCCATGAATAGAGATGGAGAATTCACAAGATTAAATGGTGAAGTGATTATTGGAGCAGAAGAATATCTCATGTTTTCTTCTCAAGTCAAGGAGAAACCACCAGATCAACTTAGTCAACATCAATCTCCAAAGAAACCAACCTGAGGTAACTATCTAAACTCATAGAAGAACATGAAACCTGATTTGCTTGCTGTTGGTACATGACAAAGTGTTTTGAGGTCTACACTTTGCGAAAAGAAGTATATAAGCTATGAATCAAAATGTCCCACATTCTTAGTCCTTCCTACATCAACAAGAAACCAGTTCGAGGCTGAAACCAATTCAGAGTTGCAAGTTACTGATTCTACAACTCAGGTACACCTACACTTACTTTATTCTGAATTATATGAGTTTAGAACATCTCAATCCTATATATGGCGACCAGGTGAACATGCTAAGGTAAGTGATCATGTTTTCAAGAGTTCTTTCTATTGAGATGAAGAACCAAAGAGAGACAATGTAAGAAAGGATGATGAAGACAGAAGAATGATCAAGATGGAGTTATATGCACAGTTTGATCATATCTTGACCTAAAGTGGAGAGCAAGGCAAGCAAGGTTTAGGAATGAACAAAGAGTGTAGGGCAAGTATTCAGGAGAGTCTTGTGACCCTTTCTGGTCAATATGGACGTTAGGAGAAGCTGCCAAGAAGAGAAGTCACATGTTGCCTTAAGAATTCAAATGCAAGCAGTTGTCACTTTCACTCCCTAACTTGTGCCCTTGTGTCTTTCTGTTTAGTCTTTATTTTATTCTTTCTGGTTGTCTATATATTATGTAACAAGGATCTGAATACAAGCAAGGAGAATAAGTCTCCCAATCTGATTAACTCTCTCTTTCTCTCTCAAACTCGTCCATACTCTCTTTCTACTTGTTCTTCATCATTCTTCATATGTTCTTCATATGTTCTTCATCATTCTTCATCAAATACTTCATTGTTCTTCATTCTACACATCATAATCTCTCATTCTAACATGGTATCAGAGCTTTAAGCTCCTAAACTCATTAAATTCCGCAAAATCCATTATGTTCTTCCATTTACTATGTTTTACAGTTACTCTGTTTTTAGCTACTTTGTTTTCTCTGTTTCACTCTTGTCTACTCTGTTTCTCTTAATTTTGTTATCATAATATCTTCATTATGGCATCTAATGATGTAACCATGGCCGAGCCAGCTGATCATCAAACAAAGGACAAACCAGGATGGAAGAAAAGCGAGCATATTGGGCTAACACCAGCTGATGTGAGTGTGATTGAGCTAAATGAGCTGGATGAGCTAAGTGACACTACCTTAGAGCTGAACTTGGAGTTGAACCAGCTGAGTGACACTACACAAGGACAAGCTGAGCTGAATGAGAGTGACACTGAAGCTGCCATGGACCTTGTTGGACAAGTGATCTTTGGCCCAAAAAAGAAGATGGATCAGATTTGTTTCTCTCAGCTCAAAAGAAGTTCAAACCCAAAGTTAAGGATCCATTATCTTTTTCTGATGAATCTGCCACGAAATTCAAGTCCAAGAAACCATTTGGATGTGTTTTGGATCAAGTTTCCCAAGAAGAAGTATTGCAGCCCATGGAGAGTTCATAACAAATTCATTATGGGTTTGTTTCAAGCCAAATTCGACCAGCCCTTTGTTCAGTTCATTTCAAGCCCATTCTCACCAAGAATACCAATAGGGAGTCAGCAAGAAAGTCAAGTTCGTGGTAAGGCAAATAGACATACAACAAAACACTTATTCTGGTCCAAAATCAAGTCTACATTCCTAGTTTCTAAATTTCTTAATTTCTACACTTTGTCTTTTCATTTCTACAACTTGTAACTCCTATATAAAGGGATGGACGACCAAAATAAGATTCAATCACCTTTTTATCAAAATTCTCTCTAAATCTGTGAATCCCTTGTTCATCCATGAACACTGATTGCTAAGAGTTCATTCTCTGCAAGCAAAACTTGTCTTTGATCACAAACAGAGTTCATTCTCTTGATTTTAGACACATCTACACAAGATCTGATCAGTTCATAGGTCATTTATGAAGATCATCCAATCAATCCATCCATCATCATCAAAACCAACCCATATCTCTCAAAACCATCAGATCTTCCTTCAAAAGAATCAGGGACAAAAGGATCTCCTCACCAGGGTTTCATCATTTAGTATCAGAGCAAATTTGAAGGCTCTTGATCTCTGGTTTGTTTCTGACTTTTCACATTCTTTCTATTTTTGGGGTTTTTGATCATCTGATATTTGTTCTCTTTATCAAGCACTCTTTTTTGTCTATCTGTTGTATCTGCAAGAGGGCCAACCAGATTATCAAAAAAAAAAAACGAAAATCAAAAGAAAAAAAAACATAGAAAAGTTGAAGAGAAATCCAACTTGGCTGAGGAGAAATCCAGCCCTGGTGGTAAAGCCTCTTGCGAACAAAAATATTGCAATCTTTCTATCTCTTTCTTCTGTTTTGGGGTTAGGGTTTGTTCTCTAAAGTTTGATCTTTGTTTGTTGCTGAGCTACTGGATTCACATAGAAAACTCACAGAAAAATCAGAGAGAAACACCAAGAGAAGTGAGGCTTTGGCTATTTGTTATTGTGTTAATTTTTCTTGTTGAGTTTCTTAGCAGGAAGCCATGTACGGGGGAAGCAATGGCATAAGGAGACGTCCTGAAAAGGAACTAGATTATAACCAGTTCAACTCTGCAACAAAAGCAGCCTTGGAAAGAAGGGAAAATTCTATGAGAAAAAGAGATTCTTATGCTATTGATGAGTCTGGTTATGAGCAGGAAAAGATACATTCTAGGAGGTCATTGGAAAGTCTTAACAGGAGGATCACACATCATGATCAATTCAGTTCTTCCACAAAGAGTTTGCTTGAAAAAAGACAGAATTTGATGAGAAAAGAAAAATCTGTTTTTAACCATTCTGATTCTGTGTAGGAAAAGTCACGACCAGTGAGGCAAGAGGAACCAAATAGTGAAAGAATGAGTAGAATCTGAGTATGTATGAGTAGAATAGAGTAGATAAGAGAGATTAGAAGAGATTAGGCGAGATTAAGAGAGAGAGTAGGAGATTATGAATCGATTTGTTCAAGAACCAATTTGGGAGCTCAAGAACACTTGAGAGAAGAGAATAGACTCGAAATGTTTGCTTGTTTATTAGTGTGAGTATAGGTTACAATATATAGAGAAGCCTTAACCTCATCCACAAACGGTCATAAAGGTTAAGGTATCCAAGAGTGAAACGTGGTCATTCTAAAGGAAAGGCGCGCCTTGTTTGAATGCTTGGCTGAGGAGGCTTGATGCCTTTGGCATCTTCACCAGATGCCTTCTCCTTTCCAGCTCGAGCCAGCCTGTCTTGGTCAAGCCTTATCCACGAGTCTCCCCTCTTCATTTACCGGATGAGTGTCAAGTTAACTCCTCTTTAACCTTGCACTCATTTACCTTGGCTTCTTTCTTCCTTGTGTTACACGTTCATGCCTTGCCTTGTACGGATAGGGAGTTGTACGGCCTAGGGCCATTCGTACACTTTGCCCTATTTTTCCACAAGACCAGAATGTGTTTAAGTTGAGTTTAAAACACACCTTGGTTGAGTTGTCCGTACAGTCCGTACTGTCCGTACACTCGCCCTTACTTTGCACTTCCTTCCTCTTGATCTCATTCCCTTGGTTTATGACTCTCAGCCTCTCTTCTTCCTTTACTCAGATCAACACTTGTGCCTCATTTCTTATTTGGTTCAATACTCCCCCTCAAGCTTGACCAAGGGAACCGGTCAAGCTTGGATGCCATGAGATCTCCCTCATTAAAAACCTTACCAAAGAAAACCCTCCTTAGGGATAAAACCTTGATAAGGAAAAGAGTAAAGACCCCATGGCAAAGGGGACTAGCTGAGCCTGGTAAGATCAATGAGTCCTAGACGGTGATGGATGGAATCAATGGTTTTCTGTCTAGGAGCCTTAGTGAAAACATCTGCCAACTGATCTTCACTCCGAGTAAAGCATGGTAGCATCACTCCTTGGACTATCATCTGCCTCACCTTGTGGCAGTCAACCTCAATGTGCTTGGTTCTCTCATGAAACACCGAGTTGGATGCAATGTGGATTGCTGCTTGATTGTCACAATGCATGGTCATTGGTGTGGACTGGTTTATCTCCAAATACTTCAGTATACCCTTGATCCAAACTAGCTCATTAGTCAGCTTCAACATGGCCCTGTACTCAGCTTCCGCACTTGAGCATGATACCACCTGGTGCTTCTTGCTCTTCCAAGTAACCAAGTTCCCACCAATGAACGTGCAATAGCCAGTGGTTGACTTCCTATCTGCTCTATCTCCAGCCCAATCAGCATCACAATATCCTACTACTTTAGTGCTCTTGTTACACCCCATCCGCACTCCTTGTTCTGGTTATCCATTTAGATACATGAGGATCCTGTTCACCATGTTCCAATGATACTCCTTGGGTCCTTTCATATGTTGGCTCACCTGATTCACAGCAAAACATATGTCAGGACGTGTAATGGTTAAGTAGATCAACTTACCAACAAGCTTCCTATAAAGCTTGGCATCTTCAAATGGTTGACTATCTTCAATCTCCCCCTCACGTGGCACCTTATAACCATCTTCCAAAGGTGTCTTCACTGTCTTTCCCCCAAGTTTACCTGCATCTTTCAAAAGATCAAGTGTATATTTCCTTTGTGAAAGAAACAAATCTTCCTTGGATCTACATATCTCAATTCCAAGGAAGTATTTCATTTCACCCAAGTCTTTAATCTCAAACACAGACTTTAAGAAGTCCTTGGTGGATTGAATTCCATCCTTGTCACTTCCTGTGATGATGATATCATCAACATACACAAGAAGAACTACAATACCTGATGGAGTGGTCAAGGAGAAGAGAGTATGATCTAGTTCTGACTTCTTGACGCCTTTCCCATTCAGAGTTGTGCTCAATTTGGTGTACCATGCTCTAGGTGATTGTTTGAGACCATATATGGCCTTCTTCAGCCTTAGCACATTCCCATCTTTGACCAAATGCTCAAGACCCGGAGGAGGATGCATATATGCTTCATCTTTAAGCTCTCCTTGCAAGAAAGCATTCTTCACATCCATTTGCCAAAGACCCCATTCTAAATTCACAGCAAGAGATAGCACTATTCTGATTGTATGGAGCTTGGCAACTGGAGCAAAAGTATCAATGTAGTCCTCTCCATAGGTTTGAGTAAACCCCCTTGCAACCAGTCTGGTCTTCTTCCTATCAATCTTTCCATTTGCAAGATACTTGATGGTGAATATCCATCTGCTGGAAACAGCCTTCTTCCCCTTTGGCAGTCTACTTTCATACCAAGTATCATTCTTGATCATTGCATCTGCCTCAGCAACAACTGATTTTCTCCATTCCTTGTCTTGCATAGCTTCTTTATAGGAACTAGGTACCTTGCTCTCATCCAGACTAGACATGAAAGCACAAGATCTTCAGGATAATGCGTCATTGAACAAACAGCTTGGCAGGATGCTCAACTGCTTGTGTATTGTAGTATACCCGAGTATTAATCCAATTGGAGGGAGGATTCCTTATCCTTGTACTCCTTCTCAAAGGTTGAGCCACCTCAGGTTGTTCCTCCTCAACCTCCCCTTCTCCTTCCTGGTTTATATTTCCACTTCCATCATCTTCATTTCCTTGATCCACATCTTGATCATGTTGTTCTTCGTCATACTGCTCATGATTATCAGGTTCATTTCCCCCCTCATAGTCAAGGTGGGGTTCCTGATCATCCACTGTAGTGGTAGGTGGACCTTGTTGTTGTTCACCCCCATTTTTCTGATCCTGAGATAAGTTAATCCCAAGACCCTCCAAGATGATCCTCAAGTTTGCTGCCTTATCAGAAGCCAAATCTTTTAATTCTGCTAGGTTCTTCTCCTCATAGTACCCTCTTTCTTCCATAAACTTCACATCCCTTCATATAAGCACCCTTCTGGTTACTGGATCATAACACTTGTATCCTTTCTGAGTTGGTGAGTAACCAATAAACATCCCTTTTGCACTCTTTGCCTCCAACTTGTTCCTTAGCTCTCCTGGTTTGTGAACAATGCAGAGGCAACCAAAGATTCTAAGATGATCTAAGGCTGGTCTACACTCTTTCAAAACCTCAAATGGTGACTGATCTTCAAGGATTTTGGTTGGGGTTCGGTTGATCAAGTAGCAAGCAGTGGAAATAGCATCACTCCAGAACCTCTTTGGAACATTTGCTTGGAACATCATGGACCTAGCAACCTCCATAAGGTGTCTATTCTTCCTCTCAGCTACTCCATTCTGTTGTGGAGTGTAGGTAAAGCTTGTTTGATGAAGAATCCCATGCTGCGATAGGTGCTGCTAGAAGGCTTGACTCGTATACTCTCCACCATTATCTGATCTAAAAATTTTAAGCTTTGCATTGAAATGGTTAGTCACATAAGCCTGAAAGTTTCTAAATGCATAAAGCACCCTATCTTTAGATGGAATCAAGGTTATCCAGGTGTATTTCGATTTTTCATCTATGAATGTGACAAAGTATTTATGGTTCTCTCTAGACAAACAAGGAGCAGTCCAAACATCTGAATGTATTAAATCAAAGCAGTGATCATAGATAGTAGTGGACTTTTGAAATACAGTCTTACAATGCTTGCCTAAAATACAAGCTTCACAATCATTATTTTCAAAGCTAACACCTGGAACCATTAAGTTTAAAGCTCTAACATGAGGATGTCCTAGTCTAGCATGCCACAAAGCATTCTTATTTAAAGGAGAAGCAGAAACAAAAGTAAAAGAACAATTGGGTAAAGAAGTAAGCTCTTCAAGTAAGTAAAGGTCTCCTTTTGTAACTCCTTTCCCAATCACACGACTGCTCTCAATATCCTGAAACTTCACATCATTAGGACTGAAGATAACTGTAACGACCCAAATCCTAGGGCCCAGCAAAGCCCATCAAACCTGCTGGAAACCCTAGGTACCTTTCTATAAATTAGAGTCTTACCTCATTTTTTTTCCAGAAAAGCTTATACACGTTGAAACTCTGCAGAAACTGTACCGTCTGGGAGATCTAGAACCGATCAGCCTCAGCCACCATCGCCAAAGTCGAGATCGGACACCCCACCCCAGGAAATCGTCGAAGGTAACCATTGAAAACCGTCGTGGCCGCGTGTTATATTAATTCCATTTAGAAAATCGATCGTATCTCTCTAACAGTGTGGTTTTTCACAAATCCAAGGCCACCATCGTGTTTGGGACGTCGAGACGAGTCAGGAACAGGAAGATCAGCCGGAGATCCGCCGCGACGCGCCGCCGCAAGTCCCGCACGTGAGATTCACGCGCCGCCGCAAGTCGCCGGAGCAGCCGCGCGTGAGGCCCACACGCCATCGTTGCCGGTCGCCGTTCGCCGGAGCCGCCATCTCCGCCGTGCTGCCGCCGTATCGCCGCCATGCTCCGCCACCGCCGGTGACCTTTCCGGTAAGCCACCGTCGCCGCCGGCGACCGGTCGCCGGTGACGCGCCGGTTGACTCGCTGAGTCGCCGGTGATTCGGTGACTCGGCTGAGTCGACTCAGCGAGTCAACTCGCTGACCGGTCAAACCAGTTTGGTTTAAATTGATTTCCGGTTTGATTGGTTATTGAAAATTGATTTTTGGTTAGGATTAAACCGGGTTGAAATTGATTTAAATCTGCTCCAATTGAAATCAAATCCGGTTAAGGAAAACCGGTTGGTTCAATTCGATTTCAATTTGGTCAAGGGTTGACCGGCTTGGGTCAGACTTGACCGGGTTGACCTTTGACCTGCGGGTTGACTCTTTGACCAGATCACCGGTTATCCGTTTTTAACCGTTCAAAGGGCGTTCTTACTCGTTTTTTTGCCCTGATTTCAGATTTGGAGTCTATTTGAGTAGCTGGAGTTCATAGAAAACACTTTTCCCTCATTGCTAAGGTGAGGGCTATTCCCAAACTTCTTGTACACGACTTAGGATTTTGAATAAACATAATTTATTTCTAATATGTCCCGTCTTCGTGAATTGAGTCTATTAGAGTTTGCTTGTTTAGTTATTAGGTTCTCTGTTAAACCGGTTATAGGATGTTAGAGGGTTCAACATTGCTTGTTCTTTGATAATTGTTATTAAATATATATATATATCTGTTGAGAATTAAGGTGAAAGGTTGTCGTCGACTACAGAGACGTACTTCTGTAGAGCGGTTTGTGACCAATATGTTTTTGTGAGATGCTGTGGCACAGCATAGTCGACCTGTTGTTGCCACGGCTGTAGGTCGATAAATCGTCTTCGGGCGTGTGTTACCGAGCACATATTCGGCGTTGTTTTGTGAGATGTTGTGGCACAGTATAGTCGACCGTTATTGCCACGACTGTAGGTCGATAAATCGTCTTCGGGCGTGTGTTACCAAGCACGTATTCGGCGTTGTTGTTTTTGGCCTGTTAGTGGGCAGCGGGTGTGTATCCCGCTAGGACCATTGTTTGATCTTTGGGTACTTTAGGTACCGTGTATGTTACGTGTTAGAATTAAATAATATTTATTCAGAATATTATGACCGGGTCCATGGACTTCGGGTTTAGCACCCCATACCTCACTGAGTGACTCCCCTGTTGCTCACCCCTCTTTCTTCCCTTTCAGGTGAGACTGCTGAGGAGGAGTGATTCATTTCAGATCGGTGTTTTGGGTGTTTTTCTTTTCAGACTTATGGTTTTATGTTTATGGTTAATTTTCCCGGATTTTATTCTATTTATGGATTTATGGTGTTACATTGTCTACGCGAAGTAATGAAGTGAAGTTTTCAGGAAGATTATTTATTATTAAGTTAAACTAAAAATGCGAGTGTTACAATAACTTTGCATTTTAAATCATTGGTACACTTCTTAACAGATAACAAGTTTGATGTAAATTCAGGCATATAGAAAGCTCTAGATTCCTTATCAAACAGTTTTAATTTTCCTATACCCCTTATTGGAATCCTATCACCATTAGCAATCATAACATGTCCATAAGCAGGCTCTATATCTTTAATAAGACTAGAATCACTAATCATATGATGTGATGCACCTGAATCAACTATCAATGGTTTAGACATGCTACAAGCACTAAGTGATAGTCCAGCAATCATAGAGTGTGTATGTGAATCAATTTGATCATAAGGACTAGTAACTTTAGATTCACCAAAAGAATACCCCCTGAGGTTACCAAAGTTGTTACCATTGTCTTTGAGCATCTTGATGAGGGCATCCATTTCTGATCTCCGGATGAACTCATGCTCATTTGGACGGTTGGTTGGTTGAGAAGTGTAAGTCACCAATGCCTTGTTCTCACCACCTTCACGTCCTTCAGTCTCTTGTGTCCGGTTTGATGGCCCAGCTCCACTTATCCCTTGCTGATCACCTCCTCCATAACCCACGTTTGCCCTTGCATCTCTATCCTTCAGGAACTGGTTTGGTTTGAGATGTGGGTGAAGAATACAGCACTAATGCTTCTTGTGACCTTGTCTCTTGCAATGATCACAGTTTCCATTGAACCTCCTTTCTTCATACTTGTTCACCTTGTTGGCCTGTGGTCCTTCAGCTTGATTAGCCAAAGTCAGCTCTCCCTTTCTTCCAAAGAGTCCCAAGGACCCTTGCTCTTTCTGGATTTGTGAGCATACTTCTTCAAGTGATGGGAGCTTCTCTGATCTTAGGATGTGCTTAATGAGATCATTCTAGCTTGAGTTGAGTGTAAGGAGTAGGCCAAAGACCTTATCCTGCTCACGTCTCTCATTCAGCTCATCTGGATCAGTAGTGCTAGGCCTTAGCATTTCAAGCTCAGACCACAAAGCTCTAAACTTCCCCAAGTGTTTGGTGAACTCCATATCCTCTTGAGCTAAGTTGTTAATAGCTCTCTTGATCTCAAACACTCTGGTAAGGTTTGAGATGTTTCCATACACCTTTTGAAGTGTATCCCATAGATCTTTAGCCTTCTCACAGTAGCTATAAGCCTCCAAAATCGATGGATCCAGTGAGCTTTGAAGGATGGAGATCACAAGCATATCCTCTTGCATCCACTTCTCTTCATCACACGTGACAATCTCCTTGTCACCTTCATGAGTAATGATCCTGGGAGCTCCATCTTCAAGGATGTGGTTCCACAAGCCCTTACTCCCCACGGCAGTCTTCACTACCCTTGACCAAAGGAGGTAGTTTCCCCCTTTCAATACAACCGGAATGATAGTAGTCTTGGTGTTCTCCATCTTGAGTCTTCGAGTGTTCTTGAGTCTTCAAAGTCACAACCCAGATTCAAGTGAACCTGGCTCTGATACCATGAAAGAATGAGTAGAATCTGAGTATGTATGAGTAGAATAGAGTAGAGTAGAGAGATTAGAAGAGATTAGGAGAGATTAAGAGAGAGAGAAAGAGATTATGAATCGATTTGTTCAAGAACCCATTTGGGAGCTCAAGAACACTTGAGAGAAGAGAATAGACTCGAAATGTTTGCTTGTTTATTAGTCTGAGTATAGGTTACAATATATACAGAAGCCTTAACCTCATCCACAAACGGTCATAAAGGTTAAGGTAACCAAGAGTGAAACGTGGTCATTATAAGGGAAAGGCGCACCTTGTTTGAATGCTTGGCTGAGGAGGCTTGATGCCTTTGGTGACCAGATGCCTTCTCCTTTCCATCTCGAGCCAGCCTGTCTTGGTCAAGCCTTATCCGCGAGTCTCCCCTCTTCATTTACCGGATAAGAGTCAAGTTAACTCCTCTTTAACCTTGCACCCATTTACCTTGGCTTCTTTCTTCCTTGTGTTACACGTTCCTGCCTTGCCTTGTACGGATAGGGAGTTGTACGGCCTAGGGCCATCCGTACACTTTGCCCTATTTTTCAACAAGACCAGACTGTGTTTAAGTTGAGTTTAAAACACACCTTGGTCGAGTTGTCCGTACAGTAGGCCGTACAGTCCGTACTGTCCGTACACTCGCCCTAGCTTTGCACTTCCTTCCTCTTGATCTCATTCCCTTGGTTTAAGACTCTAAGCCTATCTCCTTCCTTTACTCAGATCAACACTTGTGCCCCATTTCTTATTTGGTTCAACACTCCCCCTCAAGCTTGACCAAGGGAACCGGTTAAGCTTGGATGCCATGAGATCTCCCTCATTAAAAACCTTACCAAAGAAAACCCTCCTTAGGGATAAAACCTTGATAAGGAAAAGAGTAAAGACCCCATGGCAAAGGGGACTAGCTGAGCCTGGTAAGATCAATGAGTCCTAGACGGTGATGGATGGACTCAATGGTTTTTTGTCTAGGAGCTTTAGTGAACACATCTGCCAACTAATATTCACTCCGAGTAAAGCATGGTAGTATCATTCCTTGAGATATCATCTGCCTCACCTTGTGGCAGTCAACTTCAATATGCTTGGTTCTCTCATGAAGAACTGAATTGGAGGCAATGTGTATTGCGGCTTGATTGTCACAATGCATAGTCATTGGGGTAGACTGCTCTATCTCCAAATGCTTTAGTATTCCCTTGATCCACACTAACTCATTAGTCAGCTTCAACATGGCCCTGTTCTCAGCTTCAGCACTTGAACATGACACCACCTTCTGCTTTTTACTCTTCTAAGTGACTAGGTTCCCACCAATGAACGTGCAATAGCCAGTGGTTGACTTCCTATCTGCTCTATCTCCAGCCCAATCCGCATCACAGTATCCTACTACATCAGTGCTCTTGTTACACCCCATCCACACTCCTTGCTCTGGTGAACCATTCAGATACATCAGGATCCTATTCACCATGTTCCAATGATGCTCCTTTGGTCTTTGCATATGTTGGCTCACCTGATTCACAGCAAAACATATGCCAGGACGTGTAATGGTTAAGTAGATCAACTTACCAACAAGCTTCCTATAGAGCTTGGCATCTTCAAATGGTTGGCTATCTTCAATCTCCCCCTCACGTGGCACCTTATACCCATCTTCCAAAGGTGTCTTCACTGTCTTTCCTCCAAGTTTACCTGCATCTTTCAAAAGATCAAGTGTATATTTCCTTTGTGAAAGAAACAAACCTTCCTTGGATCTACATATCTCAATTCCAAGGAAGTATTTCATTTCACCCAAGTCTTTAATCTCAAAAACAGACTTTAAGAAGTCCTTGGTGGATTGAATTCCATCCTTGTCACTTCCTGTGATGATGATATCATCAACATACACAAGAAGAACTACAATACCTGATGGAGTGGTCAGAGAAAAGAGAGTGTGATCTAGTTCTGACTTCTTAAAGCCTTTTCCATTCAGAGTTGTGCTCAATTTGGTGTACCATGCTCTAGGTGATTGTTTGAGGCCATATATGGCCTTCTTCAGCCTTAGCACATTCCCATCTTTGACCAAATGCTCAAGACCCGGAGGAGGATGCATATAGACTTCATCTTCAAGCTCTCCTTGCAAGAAGGCATTCTTCACATCCATTTGCCAAAGACCCCATTCTAGATTCACAGCAAGAGATATCACTATTCTGATTGTATGGAGCTTGGCAACTAGAGCAAAAGTGTCAATGTAATCCTCTCCATAGGTTTGAGTAAACCCCCTTGCAACCAGTCTGGTCTTCTTCCTATCAACCTTTCCATTTGCGAGATACTTGATGGTGAATATCCATCTGCTGGAAACAGCCTTCTTCCCCTTTGGCAGTCTACTTTCATACCAAGTATCATTCTTGATCATTGCATCTGCCTCAGCACCAACTGATTCTCTCCATTCCTTGTCTTGCATAGCTTCTTCATAGGAACAAGGCACCTTGCTCTCATCCAGACTAGACATGAAAGCACAATGTTCTTCAGGATAATGCGTTAGAGAACAACCAGCTTGGGCAGGATGCTCAACTGCTTGTGCATTGTAGTATACCCGAGTATTAATCCAGTTGGAGGGAGGATTCCTTATCCTTGTACTCCTTCTCAAAGGTTGAGCCACCTCAGGTTGTTCCTCCTCAACCTCCCCTTCTCCTTCCTGGTTTATATTTCTACTTCCATCATCTTCATTTCCTTGATCCCCATCTTGATCATGTTGTGAGCCTGATTCTTCCTCATACTGATTATGATTATCAGGTTCATTTCCCCCCTCATGGTCAAGGTGGGATTCCTGATCATCCACTGTAGTGGTAGGTGGACCTTGTTGTTGTTCACCCCCATTCTTCTGATCCTGAGATAAGTTAATCCCAAGACCCTCCAAGATGATCCTCAAGTTTGCTCCCTTATCAGAAGCTAAATCTTTTAATTCTGCTAGGTTCTTCTCCTCATAGTACCCTCTTTCTTCTACAAACTTCACATCCCTTGATATAAGCACCCTTCTGGTTACTGGATCATAACACTTGTATCCCTTCTGAGTTGGTGAGTAACCAATAAACATCCCTTTTGCACTCTTTGCCTCCAACTTGTTCCTTAGCTCTCCTGGTTTGTGAACAAAGCAGAGGCAACCAAAGACTCTAAGATGATCTAAGGCTGGTCTACACTTGTTCAAAACCTCAAATGGTGACTGATCTTCAAGGACTTTGGTTGGGGTTCGGTTGATCAAGTAGCAAGCAGTGGAAACAGCATCACTCCAAAACCTCTTTGGAACATTTGCTTGAAACATCATGGACCTAGCAACCTCCATAAGGTGTCTATTCTTCCTCTCAGCTACTCCATTCTGTTGTGGAGTGTACGAACAGCTTGTTTGATGAAGAATCCCATGCTGAGATAGATGTTGCTTGAAGGCTTGACTCGTATACTCTCCACCATTATCTGATCTAAAAATTTTAAGCTTTGCATTGAAATGGTTAGTCACATAAGCCTGAAAGTTTCTAAATGCATCAAGCACCCTATATTTAGATGGAATCAAGGTTATCCAGGTGTATTTCGATTTTTCATCTATGAATGTGACAAAGTATTTATGGTTCTCTCTAGACAAACAAGGAGCAGTCCAAGAATGTATTAAATCACAGCAGTGATCATAGATAGTAGTGGACTTTTGAAATACAGTCTTACAATGCTTGCCTAAAATACAAGCTTCACAATCATTATTTTCAAAGCTAATGTAACGACCGTGACCCAGCTTCCATGTAAACCGGTATTGGTTTACTTCAAATTATAATTATTTTTAAAACCAAACCGAGCCATGTTTTCCTTTTTATTAATCGTGTATATTATTTCTATACTTATCTTTATTCGTATGTCTTTCTCTAAACCTAAAGACGTGAGCCGCCTCTATTAATATACTTAACTCACTCCCCATACCTTCTTCTTAGGTTCTTCTTCTTCCTCCTCTTTTATTATTCTCTTATTCTCCATTCCTTCATTCCTTCTTGCTTTATGTGATCGTTTGTGAAATGAAGAGGCGTTCTTTTTAATTGTCGTCTCCGTTCATCACCGACGGATCACCACCGTTGCAGCCTTGTCATCACGCCTCATGCCGTCATGGTGGTGTTCTATGCCGTCATGGTCGTGCATGTAGCAGATCCGTGTGATGGAGAACGTGACCCAGACGAGGAGAGAAGATGAAGCTGGAGCCATCATCTCAACGCGACCAATCGCCGATCTGCATCGCCGTGTTTTCTTTTTGACCACCGGTGGTGTATCCGTTGTCACCGGAGACGTTGCCGTGTTGTAGGAGATTGGTCGTGTCCTTAACCAAGGAGAAACATAAAATTAGGGTAAGCTTTACCTCTTGCTTGCGCACCAAGCTTCCCTTCTTCCAATTTAGTAATCGCTTGCCACCATCATTGTAAACCGTAAGCTCATGCGTATGTTTCATTTTCCTTATTATTATTCTTATTTATTGTATATCAAGTAAGCATTGGCTCTAGTTTTATATATTTATTATTATTATATCTATTGCTTAGTATATAATTTCCGATCTGGTGTACTGTGGCGAGAAGTGAGGCTCATGGCGAAACCCTAAGTTCTGTTGTTCAAGTCATCTTGTTATTTTCGATATGCTTCACGTTCTCCGTTATAGCAAAGGTGAGGGCTATTCCCAAACTTCTTGTTCACGGTTTAGGATTTTGAATAAACATAATTTATTTCTAATATGTTCCGTCTTCGTGAATTGAGTCTATTAGAGGTTGCTTGTTTAGTCATTAGGTTATCTGTTAAACCGGATATAGGGTGTTAGAGGGTTCAACTTTACTTGTTCTTTGATAATTGTTATTAAATATATATATGTATATAAATATTTGTTGAGAATTGAGGTGAAATGTTGTGGTCGACTACGGAGACGTACTTCTGTAGGGCGATTCGTGACCAGTATGTTTTGTGAGACGCTGTGGCACAGCATAGTCGACCTGTTGTTGCCACGGCTGTAGGTCGATAAATCGTCTTCGGGCGTGTGTGACCGAGCACATATTCGGCGTTGTTTTGTGAGATGCTGTGGCACAGTATAGTCGACCTGTTGTTGCCACGGCTGTAGGTCGATAAATCGTCTTCGGGCGTGTGTTACCGAGCACGTATTCGGCGTTGTTGTTTTTGGCCTGTTAGTGGGCAGCGGGTGTGTATCTCGCTAGGACCATTGTTTGATCTTTGGGTACTTTAGGTACCGTGTTTGTTACGTGTTAGAATCTAATTATATTTATTCAGAAACCGGGTCCTTGGACTTCGGGTTTAGCTTCCCATACCTCACTGAGTGACTCCCCTTGTTGCTCACCCCTCTTTTCCCCCCTTTCAGGTGACCATCACGAGTAGTCGGATATCTGGACGGTTTGGTGTCTTTGGGATCTTCGTATTTTATTTTGGTTTTATTCGACATTTCCATTTGTAATATTTCGGTTTTCTAAATTTAAAAATAATTTATTTGCTTTTATTTTATTAAATGTTTCAATATTTTATTAGATATTTTTATAAATCGGTTTAATTTGATATTTTGCATAAGTAACACGCCGTTCTCGAGAGAGGAGGAGACGGGTGTTACAATTTGGTATCAGAGCGGGTTCTGTCCCGGCTCCGACCCGGGATGGCGATTTATGGGACGCGGTTTCAAACAATTTTAATGTTTTTGGGACTCGGAGTTTTAAAAAAAAAAATGACACTGTTTTATTTGTTTCTCATATCGTGTTCTTCTCTCCGTCGTAGCCGTTGAAGTTCTTTTCGGGTTCCATTTAGAATTCGGGACGAATTCCGATTAAGTGGGAGAGAATTGTAACGACCGTGACCCAGCTTCCATGTAAACCGGTATTGGTTTACTTCAAATTATAATTATTTTTAAAACCAAACCGAGCCATGTTTTCCTTTTTATTAATCGTGTATATTATTTCTATACTTATCTTTATTCGTATGTCTTTCTCTAAACCTAAAGACGTGAGCCGCCTCTATTAATATACTTAACTCACTCCCCATACCTTCTTCTTAGGTTCTTCTTCTTCCTCCTCTTTTATTATTCTCTTATTCTCCATTCCTTCATTCCATCTTGCTTTATGTGATCGTTTGTGAAATGAAGAGGCGTTCTTTTTAATTGTCGTCTCCGTTCATCACCGACGGATCACCACCGTTGCAGCCTTGTCATCACGCCTCATGCCGTCATGGTGGTGTTCTATGCCGTCATGGTCGTGCATGTAGCAGATCCGTGTGATGGAGAACGTGACCCAGACGAGGAGAGAAGATGAAGCTGGAGCCATCATCTCAACGCGACCAATCGCCGATCTGCATCGCCGTGTTTTCTTTTTGACCACCGGTGGTGTATCCGTTGTCACCGGAGACGTTGCCGTGTTGTAGGAGATTGGTCGTGTCCTTAACCAAGGAGAAACATAAAATTAGGGTAAGCTTTACCTCTTGCTTGCGCACCAAGCTTCCCTTCTTCCAATTTAGTAATCGCTTGCCACCATCGTTGTAAACCGTAAGCTCATGCGTATGTTTCATTTTCCTTATTATTATTCTTATTTATTGTATATCAAGTAAGCATTGGCTCTAGTTTTATATATTTATTATTATTATATCTATTGCTTAGTGTATAATTTCCGATCTGGTGTACTGTGGCGAGAAGTGAGGCTCATGGCGAAACCCTAAGTTCTGTTGTTCAAGTCATCTTGTTATTTTCGATATGCTTCACGTTCTCCGTTATAGCAAAGGTGAGGGCTATTCCCAAACTTCTTGTTCACGGTTTAGGATTTTGAATAAACATAATTTATTTCTAATATGTTCCGTCTTCGTGAATTGAGTCTATTAGAGGTTGCTTGTTTAGTCATTAGGTTATCTGTTAAACCGGATATAGGGTGTTAGAGGGTTCAACGTTACTTGTTCTTTGATAATTGTTATTAAATATATATATGTATATAAATATTTGTTGAGAATTGAGGTGAAATGTTGTGGTCGACTACGGAGACGTACTTCTGTAGGGCGATTCGTGACCAGTATGTTTTGTGAGACGCTGTGGCACAGCATAGTCGACCTGTTGTTGCCACGGCTGTAGGTCGATAAATCGTCTTCGGGCGTGTGTGACCGAGCACATATTCGGCGTTGTTTTGTGAGATGCTGTGGCACAGTATAGTCGACCTGTTGTTGCCACGGCTGTAGGTCGATAAATCGTCTTCGGGCGTGTGTTACCGAGCACGTATTCGGCGTTGTTGTTTTTGGCCTGTTAGTGGGCAGCGGGTGTGTATCTCGCTAGGACCATTGTTTGATCTTTGGGTACTTTAGGTACCGTGTTTGTTACGTGTTAGAATTAAATTATATTTATTCAGAATATTATGACCGGGTCCTTGGACTTCGGGTTTAGCTTCCCATACCTCACTGAGTGACTCCCCTGTTGCTCACCCCTCTTTTCCCCCCTTTCAGGTGAGCATCACGAGTAGTCGGATATCTGGACGGTTTGGTGTCTTTGGGATCTTCGTATTTTATTTTGGTTTTATTCGACATTTCCATTTGTAATATTTCGGTTTTCTAAATTTAAAAATAATTTATTTGCTTTTATTTTATTAAATGTTTCAATATTTTATTAGATATTTTTATAAATCGGTTTAATTTGATATTTTGCATAAGTAACACGCCGTTCTCGAGAGAGGAGGAGACGGGTGTTACAGCTAACACCTGGAACCATTAAGTTTAAAGCTCTAACATGAGGATGTCCTAGTCTAGCATGCCACAAAGCATTCTTATTTAAAGCAGAAGCAGAAACAGAAGTAAAAGAACAATTAGGTAAAGAAGTAAGCTCTTCAAGTAAGTAAATGTCTCCTTTTGTAACTCCTTTCCCAATCACACGGCTGCTCTCAATATCCTGAAACTTCACATCATTAGGACTGGAGATAACTTTGCATTTTAAATCATTGGTACACTTCTTAACAGATAACAAGTTTGATGTAAATTCAGGCATATAGAAAGCTCTAGATTCCTTATCAAACAGTTTTAATTTTCCTATACCCCTTATTGGAATCCTATCACCATTAGCAATCATAACATGTCCATAAGCAGGCTCTATATCTTTAATAAGACTAGAATCACTAATCATATGATGTGATGCACCTGAATCAACTATCAATGGTTTAGACATGCTACAAGCACTAAGTGATAGTCCAGCAATCATAGAGTGTGTATGTGAATCAATTTGATCATAAGGACTAGTAACTTTAGATTCACCAAAAGAATACCCCCTGAGGTTACCAAAGTTGTTACCATTGTCTTTGAGCATCTTGATGAGGGCATCCATTTCTGATCTCCGGATGAACTCATGCTCATTTGGACGGTTGGTTGGTTGAGAAGTGTAAGTCACCAATGCCTTGTTCTCACCACCTTCACGTCCTTCAGTCTCTTGTGTCCGGTTTGATGGCCCAGCTCCACTTATCCCATGCTGATCACCTCCTCCATAACCAATGTTTGCCCTCGCATCTCTATCCTTCAGGAACTTGTTTGGTTTAAGATGTGGGTGAAGGATCCAGCACTGATGCTTCTTGTGACCTTGTCTCTTGCAATGATCACAGTTTCCATTGAACCTCCTTTCTTCATACTTGTTCACCTTGTTGGCCTGTGGTCCTTCAGCTTGATTAGCCAAAGTCAGCTCTCCCTTTCTTCCAAAGAGTCCCAAGGACCCTTGCTCTTTCTGGATTTGCGAGCATACTTCTTCAAGTGATGGGAGCTTCTCTGATCTTAGGATGTGCTTAATGAGATCATTCTAGCTTGAGTTGAGTGTAAGGAGTAGGCCAAAGACCTTATCCTGCTCACGTCTCTCATTCAGCTCATCTGGATCAGTAGTGCTAGGCCTTAGCATTTCAAGCTCAGACCACAAAGCTCTAAACTTCCCCAAGTGTTTGGTGAACTCCATATCCTCTTGAGCTAAGTTGTTAATAGCTCTCTTGATCTCAAACACTCTGGTAAGGTTTGAGATGTTTCCATACACCTTTTGAAGTGTATCCCATAGATCTTTAGCCTTCTCACAGTAGCTATAAGCCTCCAAAATCGATGGATCCAGTGAGCTTTGAAGGATGGAGATCACAAGCATATCCTCTTGCATCCACTTCTCTTCATCACACGTGACAATTTCCTTGTCACCTTCATGAGTAATGATCCTGGGAGCTCCATCTTCAAGGATGTGGTTCCACAAGCCCTTACTCCCCACGGCAGTCTTCACTACCCTTGACCAAAGGAGGTAGTTTCCCCCTTTCAATACAACCGGAATGATAGTAGTCTTGGTGTTCTCCATCTTGAGTCTTCGAGTGTTCTTGAGTCTTCAAAGTCACAACCCAGATTCAAGTGAACCTGGCTCTGATACCATGAAAGAATGAGTAGAATCTGAGTGTGTATGAGTAGAATAGAGTAGAGTAGAGAGATTAGAAGAGATTAGGAGAGATTAAGAGAGAGAGAAAGAGATTATGAATCGATTTGTTCAAGAACACTTGAGAGAAGAGAATAGACTCGAAATGTTTGCTTGTTTATTAGTCTGAGTATAGGTTACAATATATAGAGAAGCCTTAACCTCATCCACAAACGGTCATAAAGGTTAAGGTATCCAAGAGTGAAACGTGGTCATTCTAAAGGAAAGGCGCGCCTTGTTTGAATGCTTGGCTGAGGAGGCTTGATGCCTTTGGCATCTTCACCAGATGCCTTCTCCTTTCCAGCTCGAGCCAGCCTGTCTTGGTCAAGCCTTATCCGCGAGTCTCCCCTCTTCATTTACCGGATAAGAGTCAAGTTAACTCCTCTTTAACCTTGCACCCATTTACCTTGGCTTCTTTCTTCCTTGTGTTACACGTTCCTGCCTTGCCTTGTACGGATAGGGAGTTGTACGGCCTAGGGCCATCCGTACACTTTGCCCTATTTTTCAACAAGACCAGACTGTGTTTAAGTTGAGTTTAAAACACACCTTGGTCGAGTTGTCCGTACAGTAGGCCGTACAGTTCGTACTGTCCGTACACTCGCCCTAGCTTTGCACTTCCTTCCTCTTGATCTCATTCCCTTGGTTTAAGACTCTCAGCCAATCTCCTTCCTTTACTCAGATCAACAATTGTGCCCCATTTCTTATTTGGTTCAACATTAGTATCAAGAAGAAATTGTCAAATCTCAAAACAGGGCAAACTGGGATCACTTCGGTTAAAAGTGGGATAACTTCTTCATCATAGCTCCAATGATATTGATTCAACTTCAGGATGATTCTACACTGATTTATGAGTCCAAATCAAGCTTCTTACATCTTGATTCTTTCTGGTTTGATTAGAATCAAGAAGAACTTGCCAAATCTCCAAACAGGGTAAACTAGAGTCACTTCGGTTAAAAGTGGGATAACTTCTTCATCATAACTCCAATGATATTGATTCAACTTCAGGATGATTCTACACTGATTTATGAGTCCAAATAAAGCTTCTTACATCTTGATTCTTTCTGGTTTGATTAGAATCAAGAAGAAATTGTCAAATCTCCAAACAGGGTAAACGGGAGTCACTTCGGTTAAAAGTGGGATAACTTCTACATCATAACTCTTATAATCTTGATTCAAATTCAGGGTGATTTTAAACTGATTTATGATTCCAAATCAAGCTTCTTACATCGTGATTCATTCTGGTTTTATTAGTATCAAGAATAAATTCCCAAATCTCCAAACAGGGCAAACTGGAATCACTTCGGTTAAAAGTGGGATAACTTCTTCATCATAAGTCCAATGATATTGATTCAACTTCAGGATGATTCTGCACTGATTTATGGGTCCAAATCAAGCTTCTTACATCTTTATTCATTCTTGTTTTGATTAGAATCAAGAAGAAATTGCCAAATCTCCAAACAGGGTAAACTGGAATCACTTCGGTTAAAAGTGGGATAACTTCTTCATCATAACTCCAATGATATTGATTCAACTTCAGGATGATTCTACACTGATTTATGAGTCCAAATCAAGCTTCTTACATCTTGATTCTTTCTGGTTTGATTAGAATCAAGAAGATATTGCCAAATCTCCAAACATGATAAACTAGAATCACTTCTGTTAAAAGTGGGATAACTTCTTCATCATAACTCCTATGATCTTGATTCAACTTCAGGGTGATTCTACACTGATTAATGAGTCCAAATCAAGCTTCTTACATCGTGATTCATTCTGGTTTTATTAGTATAAAGAATAAATTGCCAAATCTCCAAACAGGGCAAATTAAAATCACTTCTGTTAAAAGTGGGATAACTTCTTCATCATAAGTCCAATGATACTGATTCAAATTCAGGATGATTCTGCACTGATTTATGAGTCCAAATCAATCTTCTTACATCTTTATTCATTTTTGTTTTGATTAGAATCAAGAAGAAATAGCCAAATCTCCAAAAAGGGTAAATTGGAATCACTTCGGTTAAAAGTGGGATAACTTCTTCATCATAATACCAATGATAGTGATTCAACTTCAGGATGATTCTGAACTGATTTATGAGTCCAAATCAATCTTCTTAGATCTTGATTCATTCTGGTTTTAATTATAATCAAGAAGAAATTGCCAAATCTCCAAACAGTGAAACTGGAATCACTTCGGTTAAAAGTGGGATAACTTCTTCATCATAAATCCAATGATATTGATTCAACTTCAGGATGATTCTACACTGATATATGGGTCCAAATCAAGATTCTTACATCTTGATTCATTATGGTTTGATTAGAATCAAGAAGAAATCGCAAACTCTCCAAACAGGACAAACTGGAATCACTTCAGTTAAAAGTAGTATAACTTCTTCATCATAACTCCTATGATATTGATTCAACTTCAGGGTGATTCTACACTGATTTATGAGTCCAAATCAAGCTTCTTACATCTTGATTCTTTCTGGTTTGATTAGAATCAAGAAGAAATTGCCAAATCTCCAAACAGGGTAAACTAGAGTCACTTCGGTTAAAAATGGGATAACTTCTTCATCATAACTCCTATGATCTTGATTCAACTTCAGGGTGATTCTACACTGATTTATGAGTCCAAATCAAGCTTCCTACATCTTGATTCTTTCTGGTTTGATTAGAATCAAGAAGAAATTGCCAAATCTCCAAACAGGGTAAACTAGAGTCACTTCTGTTAAAAGTGGGATAACTTCTTCATCATAACTCCTATGATCTTGATTCAACTTCAGGGTGATTCTACACTGATTAATGAGTCCAAATCAAGCTTCTTACATCGTGATTCATTCTGGTTTTATTAGTATCAAGAATAAATTGCCAAATCTCCAAAAAGGGCAAACTAAAATCACTTCTGTTAAAAGTGGGATAACTTCTTCATCATAAGTCCAATGATACTGATTCAAATTCAGGATGATTCTGCACTGATTTATGAGTCCAAATCAATCTTCTTACATCTTTATTCATTTTTGTTTTGATTAGAATCAAGAAGAAATAGCCAAATCTCCAAACAGGATAAATTGGAATCACTTCGGTTAAAAGTGGGATAACTTCTTCATCATAATACCAATGATAGTGATTCAACTTCAGGATGATTCTGAACTGATTTATGAGTCCAAACCAATCTTCTTAGATCTTGATTCATTCTGGTTTTAATTATAATCAAGAAGAAATTGCCAAATCTCCAAACAGTGAAACTGGAATCACTTCGGTTAAAAGTGGGATAACTTCTTCATCATAACTCCAATGATATTGATTCAACTTCAGGATGATTCTACACTGATATATGGGTCCAAATCAAGATTCTTACATCTTGATTCATTATGGTTTGATTAGAATCAAGAAGAAATTGCAAACTCTCCAAACATGACAAACTGGAATCACTTCAGTTAAAAGTGGTATAACTTCTTCATCATAACTCCTATGATATTGATTCAACTTCAGGGTGATTCTAAACTGATTTATGAGTCCAAATCAAGATTCTTACATCTTGATTTTTTCTGGTTTGATTAGAATCAAGAAGAACTTGCCAAATCTCCAAACAGGGTAAACTAGAGTCACTTCGGTTAAAAGTGGGATAACTTCTTCATCATAACTCCAATGATATTGATTCAACTTCAGGATGATTCTACACTGATTTATGAGTCCAAATCAAGCTTCTTACATCTTGATTCTTTCTGGTTTGATTAGAATCAAGAAGATATTACCAAATCTCCAAACAGGGTAAACTGGATTCACTTCGGTTAAAAGTAGGATAACTTCTTCATCATAACTCCTATGATCTTGATTCAACTTCAGGGTGATTCTACACTGATTAATGAGTCCAAATCAAGCTTCTTACATCGTGATTCATTCTGGTTTTATTAGTATCAAGAATAAATTGCCAAATCTCCAAACAGGGCAAACTAAAATCACTTCTGTTAAAAGTGGGATAACTTCTTCATCATAAGTCCAATGATACTGATTCAACTTCAGGATGATTCTGCACTGATTATGAGTCCAAATCAATCTTCTTACATCTTTATTCATTCTTTTTTAGATTAGAATCAAGAAGAAATTGTCAAATCTCCAAACAGGGAAACTGGAATCACTTCGGTTAAAAGTGGGATAACTTCTTCATCATAACACCAATGATAGTGATTCAACTTCAGGATGATTCTGAACTGATTTATGAGTCCAAACCAATCTTCTTAGATCTTGATTCATTCTGGTTTTAATTATAATCAAGAAGAAATTGCCAAATCTCCAAACAGGGAAACTGGAATCACTTCGGTTAAAAGTGGGATAACTTCTTCATCATAACTCCAATGATATTGATTCAACTTCCGGATGATTCTAAACTGATATATGGGTCCAAATCAAGATTCTTACATCTTGATTCATTATGGTTTGATTAGAATCAAGAAGAAATTGCAAACTCTCCAAACAGGACAAACTGGAATCACTTCAGTTAAAAGTTGAATAACTTCTTCATCATAACTCCTATGATATTGATTCAACTTCAGGGTGATTCTACACTGATTTATGAGTCCAAATAAAGCTTCTTACATCTTGATTCTTTCTGGTTTGATTAGAATCAAGAAGAAATTGCCAAATCTCCAAACAGGATAAACTAGAGTCACTTCGGTTAAAAGTGGGATAACTTCTTCATCATAACTCCTATGATCTTCATTCAACTTCAGGGTGATTCTACACTGATTTATGAGTCCAAATAAAGTTTCTTACATCTTGATTCTTTCTGGTTTGTTTAGAATCAAGAAGAACATGCCAAATCTCCAAACAGGATAAACTAGAGTCACTTCGGTTAAAAGTGGGATAACTTCTTCATCATAACTCCAATGATATTGATTCAACTTCAGGATGATTCTACACTGATTTATGAGTCCAAATCAAGCTTCTTACATCTTGATTCTTTCTGGTTTGATTAGAATCAAGAAGATATTGCCAAATCTCCAAACAGGGTAAACTGGAATCACTTCGGTTAAAAGTGGGATAACTTCTTCATCATAACTCCTATGATCTTGATTCAACTTCAGGGTGATTCTACACTGATTAATGAGTCCAAATCAAGCTTCTTACATCGTGATTCCTTCTGGTTTTATTAGTATCAAGAATAAATTGCCAAATCTCCAAACAGGACAAACTAAAATCACTTCTGTTAAAAGTGGGATAACTTCTTCATCATAAATCCAATGATACTGATTCAACTTCAGGGTGATTCTGCACTGATTTATGAGTCCAAATCAATCTTCTTACATCTTTATTCATTCTTGTTTTGATTAGAATCAAGAAGAAATAGCCAAATCTCCAAACAGGGTAAACTGGAATCACTTCGGTTAAAAGTGGGATAACTTCTTCATCATAACACCAATGATAGTGATTCAACTTCAGGATGATTCTGAACTGATTTATGATTCCAAACCAATCTTCTTAGATCTTTATTCATTCTGGTTTTAATTATAATCAAGAAGAAATTGCCAAATCTCCAAACAGGGAAACTGGAATCACTTCGGTTAAAAGTGGGATAACTTCTTCATCATAACTCCAATGATATTGATTCAACTTCAGGATGATTCTACACTGATATATTAGTCCAACTCAAGATTCTTACATCTTGATTCATTATGGTTTGATTAGAATCAAGAAGAAATTGCAAACTCTCCAAACAGGACAAACTGGAATCACTTCAGTTAAAAGTGGTATAACTTCTTCATCATAACTCCTATGATATTGATTCAACTTCAGGGTGATTCTACACTGATTAATGAGTCCAAATCAAGCTTCTTACATCGTGATTCATTCTGGTTTTATTAGTATGAAGAAGAAATTGCCAAATCTCAAAACAGGGCAAACTGGGATCACTTCGGTTAAAAGTGGGATAACTTCTTCATCATAACTCCAATGATATTGATTCAACTTCAGGATGATTCGGAACTGATTTATGAGTCCAACCAATATTATTAGATCTTTACATTCTGGTTTTAATTAGAATCAAGAAGAAATTGTCAAATCTCCAAACAGGGAAACTGGAATCACTTCGGTTAAAAGTGGGATAACTTCTTCATCTTAACTCCAATGATATTGATTCAACTTCAGGATGATTCTACACTGATATATGAGTCCAAATCAAGATTATTACATCTTGATTCATTATGCTTTGATTAGAATCAAGAAGAAATTGCAAACTCTCTAAAGAGGGCAAAACTGGAATCACTTCTGTTAAAAGTGGGATAACTTCTTCATCATAACTCCTATGATCTTGATTCAACATCAGGGTGATTCTACACTGATTTATGAGTCCAAATCAAGCTTTTTACACCGTGATTCATTCTGGTTTTATTAGTATCAAGAAGAAATCGCCAAATCTCAAAACAGGGCAAACTGGGATCACTTCGGTTAAAAGTGGGATAACTTCTTCATCATAACTCCTATGATCTTGATTCAACTTCAGGGTGATTCTACACTGATTTATGAGTCCAAATCAATCTTCTTACATCGTGATTCATTCTGGTTTTAATAGTATCAAGAAGAAATTGCCAAATCTCAAAACAGGGTAAACTGGAATCACTTCGGTTAAAAGTGGGATAACTTCTTCATCATAACTCCAATGATATTGATTCAACTTCAGGATGATTCTACACTGATTTATGAGTCTAAATAAAGCTTCTTACATCTTGATTCTTTCTGGTTTGATTAGAATCAAGAAGAACTTGCCAAATTTTCAAACAGGGTAAAGTAGAGTTACTTCAGTTAAAAGTAGGATAACTTCTTCATCATAACTCCTATGATCTAGATTCAAATTCAGGGTGATTATAAACTGATTTATGAGTCCAAATCAAGCTTCTTACATCGTGATTCATTCTGGTTTTATTTGTTTCAAGAAGAAATTGCCAAATCTCCAAACAGGGTAAACTGGAATCACTTCGGTTAAAAGTGTGATAACTTCTTCATCCTAACTCCTATGATCTTGATTCAACTTCAGGGTAATTCTACACTGATTAATGAGTCCAAATCAAGCTTATTACATCGTGATTCATTCTGGTTTGATTAGTATCAAGAATAAATTGCAAAATTTCCAAACAGGGCAAACCGGAATCACTTCGGTTAAAAGTGGGATAACTTCTTCATCATAAATCCAATGATATTTATTCAACTTCAGGATGATTCTGTACTGATTTTATGAGACCAAATCAAGCTTCTTACATCTTTATTCATTCTTGTTTTGATTAGAATCAAGAAGAAATTGCCAAATCTCCAAACAGGGTAAACTGGAATCACTTCGGTTAAAAGTGGGATAACTTCTTCATCATAACACCAATGATAGTTATTCAACTTCAGGATGATTCTGAACTGATTTATGAGTCCAAACCAATCTTCTTAGATCTTGATTCATTCTGGTTTTAATTAGAATCAAGAAGAAATTGCCAAATCTCCAAACAGGGAAACTGGAATCACTTCGGTTAAAAGTGGGATAACTTCTTCATCATAACTCCAATGATATTGATTCAACTTCAGGATGATTCTACACTGATATATGAGTCCAAATCAAGATTCTTACATCTTTATTCATTATGGTTTGATTAGAATCAAGAAGAAATTGCAAACTCTCCAAACAGGGCAAACAGGAATCACTTCGGTTAAAAGTGGGATAACTTCTTCATCATAACTCCTATGATCTTGATTCAACTTCAGGGTGATTCTACATGGATTTTTGAGTCCAAATCAAGCTTCTTACATCGTGATTCATTCTGGTTTTATTAGTATCAAGAAGAAATTGCCAAATCTCAAAACAGGGCACACTGGGATCTCTTCGGTTAAAAGTGGGATAACTTCTTCATCATAACTCCAATGATATTGATTCAACTTCAGGATGATTCTACACTGATTTATGAGTCCAAATCAAGCTTCTTAAATCTTGATTCTTTCTGGTTTGATTAGAATCAAGAAGAATTTGCCAAATTTCCAAACAGGGTAAAGTAGAGTTACTTCAGTTAAAAGTGGGATAACTTCTTCATCATAACTCCTATGATCTAGATTCAAATTCAGGGTGATTATAAACTGATTAATAAGTCCAAATAAATCTTCTTACATCGTGATTCATTCTGGTTTTATTTGTATCAAAAAGAAATTGCCAAATATCCAAACAGGGTAAACTGCAGTCACTTCGGTTAAAAGTGGGATAACTTCTTCATCATAACTCCTATGATCTTGATTCAAATTCAGGGTGATTCTAAACTGATTTATTAGTCCAAATCAATCTTCTTACATCGTGATTCATTCTGGTTTTATTTATTTCAAAAAGAAATTGTCAAATCTCCAAACAGGGTAAACTGGAATCACTAAGGTTAAAAGTGGGATAACTTCTTCATCATAACTCCTATAATCTTGATTCAACTCAGGGTGATTCTACACTGATTTATGAGTCCAAATCAATCTTCTTACATCTTGATTCTTTCTGGTTTGATTAGAATCAAGACGAACTTGCCAAATCTCCAAACAGGGTAAACTAGAGTCACTTCGGTTAAAAGTGGGATAACTTCTTCATCATAACTCCTATGATCTTGATTCAGATTCAGGGTGATTATAAACAGATTTATGAGTCCAAATCAAGCTTCTTACATCGTGATTCATTCTGGTTTTATTTGTTTCAAGAAGAAATTGTCAAATCTCCAAACAGGACAAACTAAAATCACTTCTGTTAAAAGTGGGATAACTTCTTCATCATAAGTCCAATGATACTGATTCAAATTCAGGATGATTCTGCACTGATTTATCAGTCCAAAAAAATCTTCTTACATCTTTATTCATTATTATTTTATTAGAATCAAGAAGAAATTGCAAACTCTCCAAACAGGGCAAACTGGAATCACTTCCTTTAAAAGTGGGATAACTTCATCATCATAACTCCTATGATCTTGATTCAACTTCAGGGTGATTCTAAACTAATTTATGAGTCCAAATCAAGCTTCTTGCATCGTGATTCAATCTGGTTTTATTAGTATCAAGAAAAAATTGCCAAATCTCAAAACAGGGCAAACTGGGATCACTTCGGTTAAAAGTGAGATAACTTCTTCATCATAACTCCAATGATATTGATTCAACTTCAGGATGATTCTACACTGATTTATGAGTCCAAATAAAGCTTCTTACTTCGTGATTCGTTCTGGTTTTATTAGTATCAAGAAGAAATTGCCAACTCTCCAAACAGGGTAAACTGGAATCACTTCGGTTGAAAGTGGCATAACTTCCTCATCATAACTCCCATGATCTTGATTCAACTTCATAGTAATTCTACACTGATTTATGAGTCCAAATCTAGCTTAATATATCGTGATTCATTCTGGTTTTATTAGTATCAAGAAGAAATTGCCATATCTTCAAATAGGGTAAACTGGATTCACTTCGGTTAAAAGTGGGATAACTTCTTCATCATAACTCCTATGATATTGATTCAACTTCAGGATGTTTCTACACTGATTTATGAGTCCAAATCAAGCTTATTACATCTTGATTCATTCTGGTGTGATTAGAATTAAGAAGAAATTGTCAAATCTCCAAACAGGGTAAACTAGAGTCATTTTGATTAAAAGTGGGATAACTTCTTCATCATAACTCCTATGATCTTGATTCAACTTCAGGGTGATTCTACACTGATTAATAAGTCCAAATCAAGATTCTTACATCGTGATTCATTCTGATTTTATTAGTATCAAAAATAAATTGCCAAATCTCCAAACAGGGCAAACTGGAATTACTTCGGTTAAAAGTGAGATAACTTTTCATCATAAGTCCAATGATATTTATTCAACTGCAGGATGATTCTGCACTGATTTATGAGTCCAAATCAAGCTTCTTACATCTTTATTCATTCTGGTTTTAATTAGAATCAAGAAGAAATTGCCAAATCTCCAAAACAGACAAACTGGAATCACTTCGGTTAAAAGTGGGATAACTTCTTCATCATAACTCCTATGATCTTGATTTAACTTCAGGGTGATTCTACACTGATTTATGAGTCCAAATCAAGCTTCCTACATCGTGATTCATTCTGGTTTTATTTGTTTCAAGAAGAAATTGCCAAATCTCCAAACAGGATAAACTGGAATCACTTCCGTTAAAAGTGGGATAACTTCTTCATCATAACTCCTATGATCTTGATTCAACTTCAGGGTGATTCTACACTAATTAATGAGTCCAAATAAAGCTTCTTACATCGTGATTCATTCTGGTTTTATTAGTATCAAGAATAAATTGCCAAAACTCCAAACAAGGTGATTATCCACTGATTTATGAGTCCATATCAAGATTCTTACATCTTGATTCGTTATGGTTTGATTAGAATCAAGAAGAAATTGCAAACTCTCTAAACATGGCAAACAGGAATCACTTCGGTTAAAAGTGGGATAACTTCTTCATCATAACTCCTATGATCTTGGTTCAACTTCAGGGTGATTCTACACTGATTTATGAGTCACAGTCAAGCTTCTTACATCGTGATTCATTCTGGTTTTATTAGTATCAAGAAGAAATTGCCAAATCTCAAAACAGGGCAAACTGGGATCACTTCGGTTAAAAGTGGGATAACTTCTTCATCATAACTCCAATGATATTGATTCAACTTCAGGATGATTCTGGACTGATTTATGAGTCCAAGTCAAGTTTCTTACATCTTGATTCATTCTGGTTTGATTAGAATCAAGAAGAAATTATCAAATCTCCAAAAAGGGTAAACTGGAGTCACTTCGGTTAAAAGTGGGATAACTTCTTCATCATAACTCCTATGATCTTTATTCAAATTCAGGGTGATTCTAAACTGATTTATGAGTCCAAATCAAGCTTCTTACATCGTGATTCATTCTGGTTTTATTAGTATCAAAAATAAATTGCCAAATCTCCAAACAGGGCAAACTGGAATCACTTCGGTTAAAAGTGGGATTTCTTCATCATAAGTCCAATGATATTGATTCAACTTCAGGATGATTCTGCACTGATTTATGAGTACAAATCAAGCTTCTTACATCTTTATTCATTCTGGTTTTGATTAGAATCAAGAAGAAGTTGCCAAATCTCCAAACAGGGCAAACTGGAATCACTTCGGTTAAAAGTGGGATAACTTCTTCATCATAACTCCTATGATCTTGATTCAACTTCAGGGTGATTTTACACTAATTTATGAGTCCAAATCAATCTTCTTACATCGTGATTCATTCTGATTTTATTATTATCAAGAAGAAATTGTCAAATCTCAAAACAGGGTAAACTGGGATCACTTCAGTTAAAAGTGGGATAACTTCTTCATCATAGCTCCAATGATATTGATTCAACTTCAGGATGATTCTACACTGATTTATGAGTCCAAATCTCCAAACAGGGTAAACTGGAGTCACTTCGGTTAAAAGTGGGATAACTTCTTCATCATAACTCCTATGATCTTGATTCAAATTCAGGGTGATTCTAAACTGATTTATGAGTCCATATCAAGCTTCTTAAATCGTGATTCATTCTTGTTTTATTTGTATCAAGAAGAAAATTCCAACTCTCCAAATAGAGCAAACTGGAATTACTTAGGTTAAAAGTGGGATAACTTCTTCATCATAACTCCTATGATCTTGGATCAACTTCAGGGTGATTCTACACTGATTTATGAATCCAAATCAAGCTTCTTGCATCGTGATTCATTCTCGTTGTATTAGTATCAAGAAGAAAATGCCAAATCATTAAACAGGGCATACTGGAATCACTCGGTTAAAAGTAGAATAACTTCTTCATCATAACTCCAATGATATTGATTCAACTTCAGGATGATTCTGGACAGAGTTATGAGTCCAAATCAAGTTTATTACATCTTTATTCATTCTGGTTTGATTAGATTCAAGAAGAAATTCCCAAATCTCCAAACAGGGTAAACTGAAATCGCTTCGGTTAAAAGTGGGATAACTTCTTCATCATAACTCCTCCTATGATCTTGATTCAAATTCAGGGTGATTCTAAACTGATTTATGTGTCAAGATCAAGCTTCTTACATCGTGATTTATTCTGGTTTTATTTGTATCAAGAAGAAATTGCCAAATCTCCAAACAGGGTAAACTGGAAGCACTTCGGTTAAAAGTGGGATAACTTCTTCATCATAACTCCTATGATATTAGTTCAACTTCAGGGTGATTCTACACTGATTTATGAGTATAAATCAAGCTTCTTACATCGTGATTCATTCTGGTTTGATTAGATTCAAGAAGAAATTGCCAAATCTCCAAACAGGGTAAACTCGAATCACTTCTGTTAAAAGTGGGATAACTTCTTCATCATAACGCTAATGATATTGATTCAACTTCAGGATGAATTATGCACTGATTTATGAGTCCAAATCAAGCTTCTTACATCGTGATTCGTTCTGGTTTTATTAGTATCAATAATAAATTGCCAACTCTCCAAACAGGGCAAACTGGAATCACTTCGGTTAATAGTGGGATAACTTCTTCATCATAACTCCTATGATCTTGATTAAAATTCGGGGTAATTCTAAACTGATTTATGAGTCCAAATCATGCTTCTTCCATCTTGATTCACTCTGGTTTTATTTGAATCAACAAGAAATTGCTAAATCTCCAAACAGGGTAAACTGGAATCACTTCGGTTAAAAGTGGGATAACTTCTTCATCATAACTTCAATGATACTTATTCAACTTCAGGGTGATTCTACACTGATTTATGAGTCACAGTCAAGCTTCTTACATCGTGATTCATTCTGGTTTTATTAGTATCAAGAAGAAATTGCCAAATCTCAAAACAGGGCAAACTAGGATCACTTCGGTTAAAAGTGGGATAACTTCTTCATCATAACTCAAATGATATTGATTTTGGACTCATAAATCAAGTTTCTTACATCTTGATTCATTCTGGTTTGATTAGAATCAAGAAGAAATTGTTGAATCTCCAAAAAGGGTAAACTGGAGTCACTTCGGTTAAAAGTGGGATAACTTATTCATCATAACTCCTATGATCTTGATTCAAATTCAGGGTGATTCTAAACTGATTTATGAGTCCAAATCAAGCTTCTTACATCGTGATTCATTCTGGTTTTATTAGTATCAAAAATAAATTGCCAAATCTCCAAACAGGGCAAACTGGAATCACTTCGGTTAAAAGTGGGATTTCTTCATCATAAGTCCAATGATATTGATTCAACTTCAGGATGATTCTGCACTGATTTATGAGTACAAATCAAGATTCTTACATCTTTATTCATTTTTTTTTTGATTAGAATCAAGAAGAAATTGCCAAATCTCCAAACATGGCAAACTGGAATCACTTCGGTTAATAGTGGGATAACTTCTTCATCATAACTCCTAAGATCTTGATTCGAATTCAGGGTGATTTTACACTAATTTATGAGTCCAAATCAATCTTCTTACATCGTGATTCATTCTGATTTTATTATTATCAAGAAGAAACTGTCAAATCTCAAAACAGGGCAAACTGGGATCACTTCAGTTAAAAGTGGGATAACTTCTTCATCATAGCTCCAATGATATTGATTCAACTTCAGGATGATTCTACACTGATTTATGAGTCCAAATCAAGCTTCTTACATCTTGATTCATTCTGGTTTGATTAGAATCAAGAAGAAATTGCCAAATCTCCAAACAGGGTAAACTGGAGTCACTTCGGTTAAAAGTGGGATAACTTCTTCATCATAACTCCTAAGATCTTGATTCAAATTCAGGGTGATTCTAAACTGATTTATGAGTCCAAATCAAGCTTCTTACATCTTGATTCATTCTGGTTTTATTTGTATCAAGAAGAAATTGCCAAATCTCCAAACAGGATAAACTGGAATCACTTCGGTTAAAAGTGGGATAACTTCTTCATCATAACTCCTATGATCTTGATTCAACTTCAGGGTGATTCTACACTTATTAATGATTCCAAATCAAGCTTCTTACATCTTGATTCATTCTGGTTTTATTATTATCAAAAATAAATTGCCAAATCTCCAAACAGAGCAAAATGGAATAACTTCGGTTAAAAGTGGGATAACTTCTTGATCATAAGTCCAATGATATTGATTCAACTTCAGGATGATTCTGCACTGATTTATTAGTCCAAATCAAGCTTCATACATCTTTATTCATTCTGGTTTTGATTATAATCAAGAAGAAATTGTCAAATCTCCAAACAGGGCAAACAGGAATCTGTTCGGTTAAAAGTGGGATAACTTCTTCATCATAACTCCTACGATCTTGATTCAACTTCAGGGTGATTCTACACTGATTTATGAGTCCAAATCAAGCTTCTTACATCGTGATTCATTCTGTTTTTATTGGGTTAAGGAAGAAATTGTCAAATCTCCAAACATGGTAAACTAGATTAACTTCGGTTAAAAGTGGGATAACTTCTTCATCATAACTCCAATGATATTGATTCAAATTCAGGGTGATTATCCACTGATTTATGAGTCCAAATAAAAATTCTTACATCTTGATTCATTATGGTATGATTAGAATCAAGAAGAAATTGTCAAATCTCCAAACAAGGTAAACTGGAATCACTTCGGTTAAAAGTGGGATAACTTCTTCTTCATAACTCCTATGATCTTTATTCAACTTCAGGGTGATTCTACACTGATTAATAAGTCTAAATAAAACTTCTTACATCGTGATTCATTCTGGTTTTATTAGTATCAAGAATAAATTTTCAAATCTCCAAACATGGCAAACTGGAATCACTTCGGTTAAAAGTGGGATAACTTCTTCATCATAACTCCTATGATATTGATTTAACTTCAAGGTGATTCTACACTGATTTATGAGTATAAATCAAGCTTCTTACATCGTGATTCATTCTGGTTTGATTAGATTCAAGAAGAAATTACCAAATCTCCAAACAGGGTAAACTCGAATCACTTCGGTTAAAAGTGGGATAACTTCTTCATCATAACACCAATGATATTGATTCAACTTCAGGATGATTATGCACTGATTTATAAGTCCAAATCAAGCTTCTTACATCGTGATTCGTTCTGGTTTTATTAGTATCAATAATAAATTGCCAACTCTCCAAACAGGGCAAACTGGAATCACTTCGGTTAATAGTGGCATAACTTCTTCATCATAACTCCTATGATCTTGATTCAAATTCGGGGTAATTCTAAACTTATTTATGTGTCCAAATCAAGCTTCTTTCATCTTGATTCACTATGGTTTTATTTGAATCAACAAGAAATTGCTAAATATCCAAACAGGGTAAACTGGAATCACTTCGGTTAAAAGTGGGATAACTTCTTCATCATAACTTCAATTATACTGATTCAACTTAAGGGTGATTCTACACTGATTTATGAGTACAAATCAAGCTTCTTACATCGTGATTCATTCTAGTTTTATTAGTATCAAGAAGAAATTGCCAAATCTCCAAACAGGGTAAACTGGAATCACTTCGGTTAAAAGTGGGATAACTTCTTCATCATAACTCCAATGATATTGATTCAACTTCAGGATGATTCTGGACTGAGTTATGAGTCCAAATCAAGTTTCTTACATCTTGATTCATTCTGGTTTGATTAGAATCAAGAAGAAATTGTCAAATCTCCAAACAGGGTAAACTGGAGTCACTTCGGTTAAAAGTGGGATAACTTCTTCATCATAACTCCTATGATCTTGATTCAAATTCAGGGTGATTATAAACTGATTTATGAGTCCAAATCAAGCTTCTTACATCGTGATTCATTCTGGTTTTATTAGTATCAAAAATAAATTCCAAATCTCCAAACAGGGCAAACTAGAATCACTTCGGTTAAAAGTGAGATTTCTTCATCATAAGTCCAATGATATTGATTCAACTTCAGGATGATTCTGCACTGATTTATGAGTACAAATCAAGCTTCTTAAATCTTTATTCATTCTGGTTTTGATTAGAATCAAGAAGAAATTGCCAAATCTCCAAACAGGGCAAACTGGAATCACTTCGGTTAAAAGTGGGATAACTTCTTCATCATAACTCCTATGATCTTGATTCAACTTCAGGGTGATTTTACACTAATTTATGAGTCCAAATCAATCTTCTTACATTGTGATTCATTCTGATTTTATTAGTATCAAGAAGAAATTGTCAAACCTCAAAACAGGGCAAACTGGGATCACTTCGGTTAAAAGTGGGATAACTTCTTCATCATAGCTCCAATGATATTGATTCAACTTCAGGATGATTCTGCACTGATTTATGAGTCCAAATCAATCTTATTATATCTTGATTCATTCTGGTTTGATTAGAATCAAGAAGAAATTGCCAAATCTCCAAACAGGGTAAACTGGAGTCACTTCGGTTAAAAGTGGGATAACTTCTTCATCATAACTCCTATGATCTTGATTCAAATTCAGGGTGATTCTAAACTGATTTATGAGGCCAAATCAAGCTTCTTACATCGTGATTCATTCTGGTTTTATTTGTATCAAGAAGAAAATTCCAACTCTCCAAATAGGACAAACTGGAATTACTTAGGTTAAAAGTGGGATAACTTCTTCATCATAACACCAATGATATTGATTCAACTTCAGGATGATTATGCACTGATTTATGAGTCCAAATCAAGCTTCTTACATCGTGATTCGTTCTGGTTTATTAGTATCAATAATAAATTGCCAACTCTCCAAACAGGGCAAACTGGAATCACTTCGGTTAATAGTGGCATAACTTCTTCATCATAACTCCTATGATCTTGATTCAAATTCGGGGTAATTCTAACCTTATTTATGAGTCCAAATCAAGCTTCTTTCATCTTGATTCACTATGGTTTTATTTGAATCAACAAGAAATTGCTAAATCTCCAAACAGGGTAAACTGGAATCACTTCAGTTAAAAGTGGGATAACTTCTTCATCATAACTTCAATGATACTGATTCAACTTAAGGGTGATTCTACACTGATTTATGAGTACAAATCAAGCTTCTTACATCGTGATTCATTCTAGTTTTATTAGTATCAAGAAGAAATTGCCAAATCTCCAAACAGGGTAAACTGGAATCACTTCGGTTAAAAGTGGGATAACTTCTTCATCATAACTCCAATGATATTGATTCAACTTCAGGATGATTCTGGACTGAGTTATGAGTCCAAATCAAGTTTCTTACATCTTGATTCATTCTGGTTTGATTAGAATCAAGAAGAAATTGTCAAATCTCCAAACAGGGTAAACTGGAGTCACTTCGGTTAAAAGTAGGATAACTTCTTCATCATAACTCCTATGATCTTGATTCAAATTCAGGGTGATTCTAAACTGATTTATGAGTCCAAATCAAGCTTCTTACATCGTGATTCATTCTGGTTTTATTAGTATCAAAAATAAATTGCCAAATCTCCAAACAGGGCAAACTGGAATCACTTCGGTTAAAAGTGGGATTTCTTCATCATAAGTCCAATGATATTGATTCAACTTCAGGATGATTCTGCACTGATTTATGAGTACAAATCAAGCTTCTTAAATCTTTATTCATTCTGGTTTTGATTAGAATCAAGAAGAAATTGTCAAATCTCCAAACAAGGCAAACTGGAATCACTTCGGTTAAAAGTGGGATAACTTCTTCATCATAACTCCTATGATCTTGATTCAACTTCAGGGTGATTTTACACTAATTTATGAGTCCAAATAAATTGGTGACAGCTTCTCTGTAGGAGTGCTGTTAAAGGGTGAGGTCTTGGGTTCGAGTAGCGCCAAGCGCACCAATAACCCACCTGTGAGCCGAGGCCTAGGGGTGATTTCGGGCTGGTTGTATCACAGGGGAGGGGTTAGGGTCGATGCGCTGCAGCGCCAGCTGGGTCCCACGGGGAGGGCTGTCACATAGGCTGCAGTTCAATTGGTGACAGCTTCTCTGTGGGAGTGTTGTTAAAGGGTGAGGTCTTGGGTTCGAGTAACGCCAAGCGCACCAATAACCCACCTGTGAGCCGAGGCCTAGGGTGAATTCAGGCAGGTTGTATCACAGGGGAGGGGTTAGGGTCGGTGCACTGCAGGGCCGGCTGATCCGCCCAGTTGTGGGGTAGGCCGTTATATAAAAGTCACCACTTGTAACGCCCCGACCGCCCACGGCTAATGGGCCACCCACGCCCACTCTCTCGGCCCGTGGGCCCCATCCCATCCGACGGTCGGTCGTTAAATTTTCCAAGGCTCGAAATCATTGTTTACTGACCCTGCAATCACCACCCGACCTTTTCCCGTGCTTTGGCCTCACTTACACGGTATCGCGAATTACTTCCCGATAGGTCACCCATCCTTTCACTACTCCAGCCCAAGCACGCTTAACTCTGGAGTTCTAAACGGATGTGTGACGGAAAAGGTAAGTCAACTTTGGTGACATAGGTAGCCAAATCAATTCTCTAAAACCTTTTCACATATCACAACTCGGGATGTTACAATTCACCCCCTCTCAAAGAACGCAGCGTCCTCGTTGCGCCCCTGACAGGTCTCAAGACGCCTCTCGGGTCAGAACCGAGATGGCTAACCAGCTCTGATACCACTTGTAACGCCCCGACCGCCCACAACTAATGGGCCACCCATGCCCGCTCTCTCGGCCCGTGGGCCCCATCCCGTTCCAACGGTCCGTGCATTAATTTACCAAGGGTCGAAATCATTGTTTACTGTCCCTGCAATCACCACATGACCTTTCCCCGTGCTTTGGCCTCACTCACACGGTATCGCGAATCACTTCCCGATAGGTCACCCATCCTTTCACTACTCCAGCATAAGCACGCTTAACCCTGGAGTTCTAAACGGATGTGTGACGGAAAAGGTAAGTCAACTTTGGTGACATAGGTAGCCAAATCAATTCTCTAAAACCTTTTCACATATCACAACTCGGGATGTTACAAACTTCTTCATCATAACTCCTCCTATGATCTTGATTCAAATACAGGGTGATTCTAAACAGATTTATGAGTCCAAATCAAGCTTCTTAAATCGTGATTCATTCTGGTTTTATTTGTATCAAGAAGAAATTGCCAAATCTCCAAACAGGGTAAACTGGAATCACTTCGGTTAAAAGTGGGATAACTTCTTCATCATAACTCCTATGATCTTGATTCAACTTCAGGGTGATTCTACACTTATTAATGATTCCAAATCAAGCTTCTTACATCTTGATTCATTCTGGTTTTATTAGTATCAAAAATAAATTGCAAAATCTCCAAACAGAGCAAACTGGAATAACTTCGGTTAAAAGTGGGATAACTTCTTGATCATAAGTCCAATGATATTGATTCAAATTCAGGATGATTCTGCACTTATTTATGAGTCCAAATCAAGCTTCATACATCTTTATTCATTCTGGTTTTGATTAGAATCAAGAAGAAATTTCCAAATCTCCAAACAGGGCAAACTGGAATCGCTTCGGTTAAAAGTGAGATAACTTCTTCATCATAACTCCTATGATCTTGATTCAACTTCAGGGTGATTCTACACTGATTTATGAGTCCAAATCAAGCTTCTTACATCGTGATTCATTCTGGTTTTATTGTTATCAGGAAGAAATTGCCAAATCTCCAAACATGGTAAACTGGATTAACTTCGGTTAAAAGTGGGATAACTTCTTCATCATAACTCCTATGATATTGATTCAAATTCAGGGTGATTATCCACTGATTTATGAGTCCAAATAAAACTTCTTACATCTTGATTCATTATGGTTTGATTAGAATCAAGAAAAAATTGCCAAATCTCCAAACAAGGTAAACTGGAATCACTTCGGTTAAAAGTTGGATAACTTCTTCATCATAACTCCTATGATCTTGATTCAACTTGAGGGTGATTCTACACTGATTAATAAGTCCAAATAAAACTTCTTACATCGTGATTCATTCTGGTTTTATTAGTATCAAGAATAAATTGTCAAATCTCCAAATATGGCAAACTGGAATCACTTCGGTTAAAAGTGGGATAATATCTTCATCATAACTCCTATGATATTGATTTAACTTCAGGATGATTCTGCACTGATTTATGAGTACAAATCAAGCTTCTTAAATCTTTATTCATTCTGGTTTTGATTAGAATCAAGAAGAAATTGCCAAATCTCCAAACAGGGCAAACTGGAATCACTTCGGTTAAAAGTGGGATAACTTCTTCATCATAACTCCTATGATCTTGATTCAACTTCAGGGTGATTTTAAACTAATTTATGAGTCCAAATCAATCTTCTTACATTGTGATTCATTCTGATTTTATTAGTATCAAGAAGAAATTGTCAAACCTCAAAACAGGGCAAACTGGGATCACTTCGGTTAAAAGTGGGATAACTTCTTCATCATAGCTCCAATGATATTGATTCAACTTCAGGATGATTCTACACTGATTTATGAGTCCAAATCAAGCTTCTTATATCTTGATTCATTCTGGTTTGATTAGAATCAAGAAGAAATTGCCAAATCTCCAAACAGGGTAAACTGGAGTCACTTCGGTTAAAAGTGGGATAACTTCTTCATCATAACTCCTATGATCTTGATTCAAATTCAGGGTGATTCTAAACTGATTTATGAGGCCAAATCAAGCTTCTTACATCGTGATTCATTCTGGTTTTATTTGTATCAAGAAGAAAATTCCAACTCTCCAAATAGGGCAAACTGGAATTACTTAGGTTAAAAGTGGGATAACTTCTTCATCATAACTCCTATGATCTTGAATCAACTTCAGGGTGATTCTACACTGATTTATGAGTCCAAATCAAGCTTCTTGCATTGTGATTCGTTCTCGTTTTATTAGTATCAAGAAGAAATTGCCAAATCATTAAACAGGGCATACTGGAATCACTCGGTTAAAAGTGGAATAACTTCTTCATCATAACTCCAATGATATTGATTCATCTTCAGGATGATTCTGGACTGAGTTATGAGTCCAAATCAAGTTTTTTACATCTTGATTCATTCTGGTTTGATTAGATTCAAGAAGAAATTCCCAAATCTCCAAACAGGGTAAACTGGAATCACTTCGGTTAAAAGTGGGATAACTTCTTCATCATAACTCCTCCTATGATCTTGATTCAAATTCAGGGTGATTCTAAACTGATTTATGAGTCCAAATCAAGCTTCTTACATCGTGATTCATTCTGGTTTTATTAGTATCAAGAAGAAATTGCCAAATCTCCAAACAGGGTAAACTGGATTCACTTCGGTTAAAAGTGGGATAACTTCTTCATCATAACGCCAATGATATTGATTCAACTTCAGGATGATTATGCACTGATTTATGAGTCCAAATCAAGTTTCTTACATCTTTATTCATTCTGGTTTGATTAGATTCAAGAAGAAATTCCCAAATCTCCAAACAGGGTAAACTGGAATCAGTTCGGTTAAAAGTAGGATAACTTCTTCATCATAACTCCTCCTATGATCTTGATTCAAATTCAGGGTGATTCTAAACAGATTTATGAGTCCAAATCAAGCTTCTTACATCGTGATTCATTCTGGTTTTATTTGTATCAAGAAGAAATTGTCAAATCTCCAAACAGGGTAAACTGGAATCACTTCGGTTAAAAGTGGGATAACTTCTTCATCATAACTCCTATGATCTTGATTCAACTTCAGGGTGATTCTACACTTAATAATGATTCCAAATTAATCTTCTTACATCTTTATTCATTCTGGTTTTATTAGTATCAAAAATAAATTGCCAAATCTCCAAACAGAGCAAATTGGAATAACTTCGGTTAAAAGTGGGATAACTTCTTGATCATAAGTCCAATGATATTGATTCAACTTCAGGATGATTCTGCACTGATTTATGAGTCCAAATCAAGCTTCATACATCTTTATTCATTCTGGTTTTGATTAGAATCAAGAAGAAATTTCCAAATCTCCAAACAGGGCAAACTGGAATCGCTTCGGTTAAAAGTGGGATAACTTCGTCATCATAACTCCTATGATCTTGATTCAACTTCAGGGTGATTCTACACTGATTTATGAGTCCAAATAAATCTTCTTACATCGTGATTCATTCTGGTTTTATTGGTATCAGGAAGAAATTTCCAAATCTCCAAACATGGTAAACTGGATTAACTTCGGTTAAAAGTGGGATAACTTCTTCATCATAACTCCTATGATATTGATTCAAATTAAGGGTGATTATCCACTGATTTATGAGTCAAAATAAAAATTCTTACATCTTGATTCATTATGGTTTGATTAGAATCAAGAAAAAATTGCCAAATCTCCAAACAAGGTAAACTTGAATCACTTCGGTTAAAAGTTGGATAACTTCTTCATCATAACTCCTATGATCTTGATTCAACTTCAGGGTGATTCTAAACTGATTAATAAGTCCAAATAAAACTTCTTACATCGTGATTCATTCTGGTTTTATTAGTATCAAGAATAAATTGTCAAATCTCCAAATATGGCAAACTGGAATCACTTCGGTTAAAAGTGGGATAATGTCTTCATCATAACTCCTATGATATTGATTCAACTTCATGATGATTATGCACTGATTTATGAGTCCAAATCAAGTTTATTACATTGTGATTCGTTCTTGTTTTATTAGTATCAATAATAAATTGCCAACTCTCCAAACAGAGCAAACTGGAATAACTTCGGTGAAAAGTGGGATAACTTCTTGATCATAAGTCCAATGATATTGATTCAACTTCAGGATGATTCTGCACTAATTTATGAGTCCAAATCAAGCTTCATACATCTTTATTCATTCTGGTTTTGATTAGAATCAAGAAAAAATTGCCAAATCTCCAAACAGGGCAAACTGGAATCGTTTCGGTTAAAAGTGGGATAACTTCTTCATCATAACTCCTATGATCTTGATTTAACTTCAGAGTGATTCTACACTGATTTATGAGTCCAAATCAAGCTTCTTACATCGTGATTCATTCTGGTTTTATTGGTATCAGGAAGAAATTGCCAAATCTCCAAACATGGTAAACTGGATTAACTTCGGTTAAAAGTGGGATAACTTCTTCATCATAACTCCTATGATATTGATTCAAATTCAGGGTGATTATCCACTGATTTATGAGTCCAAATAATACTTCTTACATCTTGATTCATTATGGTTTTATTAGAATCAAGAAGAAATTGCCAAATCTCCAAACAGGGTAAACTGGAATCACTTCGGTTAAAAGTGGGATAACTTCTTCATCATAACTCCTATGATCTTGATTCAACTTCAGGGTGATTCTACACTTATTAATGATTCCAAATCAATCTACTTACATATTTATTCATTCTGGTTTTATTAGTATCAAAAATAAATTGCCAAATCTCCAAACAGAGCAAACTGGAATAACTTCGGTGAAAAGTGGGATAACTTCTTGATCATAAGTCCAATGATATTGATTCAACTTCAGGATGATTCTGCACTGATTTATTAGTCCAAATCAAGCTTCATACATCTTTATTCATTCTGGTTTTGATTAGAATCAAGAAGAAATTGCCAAAATCTCCAAACAGGGCAAACTAGAATCGTTTCGGTTAAAAGTGGGATAACTTCTTCATCATAACTCCTATGATATTGATTCAACTTCAGGGTGATTATCCACTGATTTATGAGTCCAAATCAAGCTTATTACATTGTGATTCGTTCTTGTTTTATTAGTATCAATAATAAATTGCCAACTCTCCAAAAAGGGCAAACTGGAATCACTTCGGTTAATAGTGGGATAACTTCTTCATCATAACTCCTATAATCTTGATTCAAATTTGGGGTAATTCTAAACTGATTTATGAGTCGAAATCAAGCTTCTTCCATCTTGATTCATTCTGGTTTTATTTGTATCAACAAGAAATTGCTAAATCTCCAAACAGGGTAAACTGGAATCACTTCGTTTAAAAGTGGGATAACTTCTTCATCATAACTTCAATGATACTGATTCAACTTAAGGGTGATTCTACACTGATTTATGAGTACAAATCAAGCTTCTTACATCGTGATTCATTCTTGTTTTATTAGTATCAAGAAGAAATTGCCAAATCTCCAAACAGGGTAAACTGGAATCACTTCGGTTAAAAGTGGGATAACTTCTTCATCATAACTCCAATGATATTGATTCAACTTCAGGATGATTCTGGACAGAGTTATGAGTCCAAATAAATTTTCTTACATCTTGATTCATTCTGGTTTGTTTAGAATCAAGAAGAAATTGTCAAATCTCCAAACAGGGTAAACTGGAGTCACTTCGGTTAAAAGTGGGATAACTTCTTCATCATAACTTCTATGATCTTGATTCAAATTCAGGGTGATTATAAACTGATTTATGAGTCCAAATCAAGCTTCTTACATCATGATTCATTCTGGTTTTATTAGTATCAAAAATTAATTGCCAAATCTCCAAACAGGGCAAACTGGAATCACTTCGGTTAAAACTGGGATTTCTTCATCATAAGTCCAATGATATTGATTCAATTTCAGGATGATTCTGCACTGATTTATGAGTACAAACCAAGTTTCTTACATCTTTATTCATTCTGGTTTTGATTAGAATCAAGAAGAAATTGCCAAATCTTCAAACAGGGCAAACTGGAATCACTTCGGTTAAAAGTGGGATAACTTCTTCATCATAGCTCCAATGATATTGATTCAACTTCAGGATGATTCTACACTGATTTATGAGTCCAAATCAAGATTCTTACATCTTGATTCATTCTGGTTTGATTAGAATCAAGAAGAAATTGCCAAATCTCCAAACAGGGTAAACTGGAGTCACTTCGGTTAAAAGTGGGATAACTTCTTCATCATAAATCCTATGATCTTGATTCAAACTCAGGGTGATTCTAAACTGATTTATGAGTCCAAATCAAGCTTCTTACATCGTGATTCATTCTGGTTTATTTGTATCAAGAAGAAAATTCTAACTCTCCAAATAGGGCAAACTGGAATTACTTAGGTTAAAAGTGGGATAACTTCTACATCATAACTCCTATGATCTTGAATCAACTTCAGGGTGATTCTACACTGATTTATGAGTCCAAATCAAGCTTCTTGCATCGTGATTCGTTCTCGTTTTATTAGTATCAAGAAGAAATTGCCAAATCATTAAACATGGCGTACTGGAATCACTCGGTTAAAAGTGGAATAACTTCTTCATCATAACTCCAATGATATTGATTCAACTTCAGGATGATTCTGGACTGAGTTATGAGTCCAAATCAAGTTTCTTACATCTTGATTCATTCTGGTTTGATTAGATTCAAGAAGAAATTCCCAAATCTCCAAACAAGGTAAACTGGAATCACTTCGGTTAAAAGTGGGATAACTTCTTCATCATAACTCCTATGATCTTGATTCAACTTCAGGGTGATTCTGCACTGATTAATAAGTCCAAATAGAGAATCTTACATCTTGATTCATTCTGTTTTGATTAGAACGAAGAAGAAATTGCCAAATCTCCAAACAGGGTAAACTGGAATCACTTCGGTTAAACGTGGGATAACTTCTTCATCATAACTCCAATGATCTTGATTCAACTTTAGGGTGATTCTACACTGATTTATGAGTCCAAATCAAGCTTCTTACATCGTGATTCATTCTGGTTTTATTGGTATCAGGAAGAAATTGGCAAATCTCCAAACATGGTAAACTGGATTAACTTCGGTTAAAAGTGGGATAACTTCTTCATCATAACTCCTATGACATTGATTCAAATTCAGGGTGATTATCCACTGATTTATGAGTCCAAATAAAACTTCTTACATCTTGATTCATTATGATTTTATTAGAATCAAGAAGAAATTGCCAAATCTCCAAACAGGGTAAACTGGAATCACTTCGGTTAAAAGTGGGATAACTTCTTCATCATAACTCCTATGATCTTGATTCAACTTCAGGGTGATTCTACACTTATTAATGATTCCAAATCAATCTACTTACATATTTATTCATTCTGGTTTTATTAGTATCAAAAATAAATTGCCAAATCTCCAAACAGAGCAAACTGGAATAACTTCGGTGAAAAGTGGGATAACTTCTTGATCATAAGTCCAATGATATTGATTCAACTTCAGGATGATTCTGCACTGATTTATGAGTCCAAATCAAGCTTCATACATCTTTATTCATTCTGGTTTTGATTAGAATCAAGAAGAAATTGCCAAAATCTCCAAACAGGGCAAACTAGAATCGTTTCGGTTAAAAGTGGGATAACTTCTTCATCATAACTCCTATGATATTGATTCAACTTCAGGGTGATTATCCACTGATTTATGAGTCCAAATAAAACTTCTTACATCTTGATTCATTATGGTTTGATTAGAATCAAGAAGAAATTGCCAAATCTCCAAACAAGGTAAACTGGAATCACTTCGGTTAAAAGTGGGATAACTTCTTCATCATAACTCCTATGATCTTGATTCAAATTCGGGGTAATTCTAAACTGATTTATGAGTCCAAATAGAGCTTCTTACATCTTGATTCATTCTGTTTTGATTAGAACCAAGAAGAAATTGCCAAATCTCCAAACAGGGTAAACTGGAATCACTTCGGTTAAACGCGGGATAACTTCTTCATCATAACTCCCTATGATCTTGATTTAAATTCAGGGTGATTCTAAACTGATTTATGAGTCAAAATCAAGCTTCTTACATTGTGATTCATTCTGTTTTTATTTGTATCAAGAAGAAATTACCAAATCTCCAAACAAGGTAAATTGGAATCACTTCGGTTAAAAGTAGGATAACTTCTTCATCATAACTCCTATGATCTTCAACTTCAGGGTGATTCTACACTGATTTATGAGTCTAAATCAAGATTCTTACATCTTGCTTCATTATGGTTTGATTAGAATCATGAAGAAATTGCAAACTCTCCAAACAGGGCAAACTGGAATCACTTCGGTTAAAAGTGGGATAACTTCTTCATCATAACTCCTATGATCTTGATTCAACTTCAGGGTGATTCTAAACTTATTTATGAGTCCAAATCAAGCTTCTTACATCGTGACTCATTCTGGTTTTAATAGTATCAAGAATAAATTGCCATATCTCCAAACAAGGTAAATTGGAGTCACTTCGGTTAAAAGTGGGATAACTTCTTCATCATAACTCCTATGATCTTGATTCAACTTCAGGGTGATTCTACAACGATTTATGAGTCCAAATCAAGCTTCTTACATTCAATTCATTCTGGTTTTATTAGTATCAACAAGAAATTGCCAAATCTCCAAACAGGGCAAACTGGAATCACTTAGGTTAAAAGTGGGATAACTTCTTCATCATAACTCCTATGATATTGATTCAAATTCAGGGTGATTATCCAATGATTTATGAGTCCAAATCAAGATCTTTACATCATTATTAATTCTGGTTTTATTTGTATCAAGAAGAAATTGTCAAATCTCCAAACAGGGTAAACTGGAATCACTTCGGTTAAAAGTGGGATAACTTCTTCATCATAACTCCTATGATATTGATTCAACTTCAGGGTGATTCTACACTGATTTATGAGTATAAATCAAGCTTATTTTATTGTGATTCATTCTGGTTTGATTAGATTCAAGAAGAAATTGCCAAATCTCCAAAAAGGGTAAACTGGAATCACTTCGGTTATAAGTGGGATGAATTTTTCATCATAACTCCAATAATATTAATTCAACTTCAGGATGATTCTCCACTGATTTATGAGTCCAAATAGAGCTTCTTACATCTTAATTCATTCTGTTTTGATTAGAACCAAGAAGAAATTGCCAAATCTCCAAACAGGGCAAACTGGAATCATTTCGGTTAAACATGGGATAACTTCTTCATCATAACTCCCTATGATCTTGATTTAAATTCAGGGTGATTCTAAACTGATTTATGAGTCAAAATCAAGCTTCTTACATCGTGATTCATTCTGTTTTTATTTGTATCAAGAAGAAATTACCATATCTCCAAACAGGGTAAACAGGAATCACTTCGGTTAAAAGTGGGATAACTTCTTCATCATAACTCCTATGATCTTGATTCAACTTCAGGGTGATTCTACACTGATTTATGAGTCTAAATCAGGATTCTTACATCTTGCTTCATTATGGTTTGATTAGAATCATGAAGAAATCGCAAACTCTCCAAACAGGGCAAACTGGAATCACTTCGGTTAAAAGTGAGATAACTTCTTCATCGTAACTCCTATGATCTTCATTCAACTTCAGGGTGATTCTAAACTTATTTATGAGTCTAGATCAAGCTTCTTACATCGTGACTCATTCTGGTTTTATTAGTATCAAAAATAAATTGCCATATCGCCAAACAAGGTAAATTGGAGTCACTTCGGTTAAAAGTGGGATAACTTCTTCATCATAACTCCTATGATATTGATTCAACTTCAGGGTGATTATCCACTGATTTATGAGTCCAAATCAAGCTTATTACATTGTGATTCGTTCTTGTTTTATTAGTATCAATAATAAATTGCCAACTCTCCAAAAAGGGCAAACTGGAATCACTTCAGTTAATAGTGGGATAACTTCTTCATCATAACTCCTATAATCTTGATTCAAATTTGGGGTAATTCTAAACTGATTTATGAGTCGAAATCAAGCTTCTTCCATCTTGATTCATTCTGGTTTTATTTGTATCAACAAGAAATTGCTAAATCTCCAAACAGGGTAAACTGGAATCACTTCGTTTAAAAGTGGGATAACTTCTTCATCATAACTTCAATGATACTGATTCAACTTAAGGGTGATTCTACACTGATTTATGAGTACAAATCAAGTTTCTTACATCGTGATTCATTCTTGTTTTATTAGTATCAAGAAGAAATTGCCAAATCTCCAAACAGGGTAAACTGGAATCACTTCGGTTAAACGCGGGATAACTTCTTCATCATAACTCCCTATGATCTTGATTTAAATTCAGGGTGATTCTAAACTGATTTATGAGTCAAAATCAAGCTTCTTACATTGTGATTCATTCTGTTTTTATTTGTATCAAGAAGAAATTACAAAATCTCCAAACAAGGTAAACTGGAATCACTTCGGTTAAAAGTGGGATAACTTCTTCATCATAACTCCTATGATCTTCAACTTCAGGGTGATTCTACACTGATTTATGAGTCTAAATCAAGATTCTTACATCTTGCTTCATTATGGTTTGATTAGAATCATGAAGAAATTGCAAACTCTCCAAACAGGGCAAACTGGAATCACTTCGGTTAAAAGTGGGATAACTTCTTCATCATAACTCCTATGATCTTGATTCAACTTCAGGGTGATTCTAAACTTATTTATGAGTCCAAATCAAGCTTCTTACATCGTGACTCATTCTGGTTTTAATAGTATCAAGAATAAATTGCCATATCTCCAAACAAGGTAAATTGGAGTCACTTCGGTTAAAAGTGGGATAACTTCTTCATCATAACTCCTATGATCTTGATTCAACTTCAGGGTGATTCTACAACAATTTATGAGTCCAAATCAAGCTTCTTACATTCAATTCATTCTGGTTTTATTAGTATCAAGAAGAAATTGCCAAATCTCCAAACAGGGCAAACTGGAATCACTTAGGTTAAAAGTGGGATAACTTCTTCATCATAACTCCTATGATATTGATTCAAATTCAGGGTGATTATCCACTGATTTATGAGTCCAAATCAAGATCTTTACATCATTATTCATTCTGGTTTTATTTGTATCAAGAAGAAATTGTCAAATCTCCAAACAGGGTAAACTGGAATCACTTTGGTTAAAAGTGGGATAACTTCTTCATCATAACTCCTATGATATTGATTCAACTTCAGGGTGATTCTACACTGATTTATGAGTATAAATCAAGCTTCTTACATCGTGATTCATTCTGGTTTTATTTTTATCAAGAAGAAATTGCCAAATCTCCAAACAGGACAAACTGGAATCACTTCGGTTAAAAGTGAGATAACTTCTTCATCATAGCTCCAATGATATTTATTCAACTTCAGGGTGATTCTAAACTTATTTATGAGTCCAAATCAAGCTTCTTACATCGTGACTCATTCTGGTTTTAATAGTATCAAGAATAAATTGCCATATCTCCAAAGAAGGTAAATTGGAGTCACTTCGGTTAAAAGTGGGATAACTTCTTCATCATAACTCCTATGATCTTGATTCAACTTCAGGGTGATTCTACAACAATTTATGAGTCCAAATCAAGCTTCTTACATTCAATTCATTCTGGTTTTATTAGTATCAAGAAGAAATTGCCAAATCTCCAAACAGGGCAAACTGGAATCACTTAGGTTAAAAGTGGGATAACTTCTTCATCATAACTCCTATGATATTGATTCAAATTCAGGGTGATTATCCACTGATTTATGAGTCCAAATCAAGATCTTTACATCATTATTCATTCTGGTTTTATTTGTATCAAGAAGAAATTGTCAAATCTCCAAACAGGGTAAACTGGAATCACTTTGGTTAAAAGTGGGATAACTTCTTCATCATAACTCCTATGATATTGATTCAACTTCAGGGTGATTCTACACTGATTTATGAGTATAAATCAAGCTTCTTACATTGTGATTCATTCTGGTTTGATTAGATTCAAGAAGAAATTGCCAAATCTCCAAAAAGGGTAAACTGGAATCACTTCGGTTATAAGTGGGATAACTTTTTCATCATAACTCCAATAAAATTGATTCAACTTCAGGATGATTCTCCACTGATTTATGAGTCCAAATAGAGCTTCTTACATCTTGATTCATTCTGTTTTGATTAGAACCAAGAAGAAATTGCCAAATCTCCAAACAGGGCAAACTGGAATCATTTCGGTTAAACGTGGGATAACTTCTTCATCATAACTCCCTATGATCTTGATTTAAATTCAGGGTGATTCTAAACTGATTTATGAGTCAAAATCAAGCTTCTTACATCGTGATTCATTCTGTTTTTATTTGTATCAAGAAGAAATTACCATATCTCCAAACAGGGTAAACAGGAATCACTTCAGTTAAAAGTGGGATAACTTCTTCTTCATAACTCCTATGATCTTGATTCAACTTCAGGGTTATTCTAAACTGATTTATGAGTCTAAGTCAAGATTCTTACATCTTGCTTCATTATGGTTTGATTAGAATCATGAAGAAATTGCAAACTCTCCAAAAAGGGCAAACTGGAATCACTTCGGTTAAAAGTGAGATAACTTCTTCATCGTAACTCCTATGATCTTGATTCAACTTCAGGGTGATTCTAAACTTATTTATGAGTCCAAATCAAGCTTCTTACATCGTGACTCATTCTGGTTTTATTAGTATCAAAAATAAATTGCCATATCGCCAAACAATGTAAATTGGAGTCACTTCGGTTAAAAGTGGGATAACTTCTTCATCATAACTCCTATGATCTTGATTAAAATTCAGGGTGATTCTAAACTGATTTATGAGTCCAAATCAAGCTTCTTACATTGTGATTCATTCTGGTTTTATTAGTATCAAGAATAAATTGTCAAATCCCCAAACAGGGCAAATTGGAATCACTTCGGTTAAAAGTGAAATAACTTCTTCATCATAAGTCCAATGATATTGATTCAAATTCAGGGTGATTATCCACTGATTTATGAGTCCAAATCAAGATCTTTACATAGTGATTCATTCTGGTTTTATTTGAATCAAGAAGAAATTGCCTAATCTCCAAACAGGGTAAATTGCCTAATCTTGATTAAAATTCATGGTGATTCTAAACTGATTTATGAGTCCAAATCAAGCTTCTTGCATCGTGATTCATTCTCGTTTTATTAGTATAAAGAAGAAATTGCCAAATCATTAAAGAGGGCATACTGGAATCACTCGGTTAAAAGTGGAATAACTTCTTCATCATAACTCCAATGATATTGATTCAACTTTAGGATGATTCTGGGCTGAGTTATGTGTCCAAATCAAGTTTCTTACATCTTGATTAATTCTGGTTTGATTAGATTCAAGAAGAAATTCCCAAATCTCCAAACAGGAAAACTGGAATCACTTCGGTTAAAAGTGGGATAACTTCTTCATCATAACTCCTATGATCTTGATTCAACTTCAGGGTGATTCTACAACGATTTATGATTCCCAATCAAGGTTCTTACATCCAATTCATTCTGGTTTTATTAGTATCAAAAATAAATTGCCAAATCTCCAAACAGAGCAAACTGGAATAACTTCGGTTAAAAGTGGGATAACTTCTTGATCATAAGTCCAGTGATATTGATTCAACTTCAGGATGATTCTGCACTGATTTATGAGTCCAAATCAAGCTTCATACATCTTTATTCATTCTGGTTTTGATTAGAATCAAGAAGAAATTGCCAAATCTCCAAACAGGACAAACTGGAATCGCTTCGGTTAAAAGTGGGATATCATCTTCATCATAACTCCTATGATCTTGATTCAACTTCAGGGTTATTCTACACTGATTTATGAGTCCAAATCAAGCTTCTTACATCGTGATTCATTCTGGTTTTATTGGTATCAGGAAGAAATTACCAAATCTCCAAACATGGTAAACTGGATTAACTTCGGTTAAAAGTGGGATAACTTCTTCATCATAACTCCTATGATATTGATTCAAATTCAGGGTGATTATCCACTGATTTATGAGTCCAAATAAAACTTCTTACATCTTGATTCATTATGGTTTGATTAGAATCAAGAAGATATTGCCAAATCTCCAAACAGGGTAAACTGGAATCACTTCGGATAAAAGTGGGATAACTTCTTCATCATAACTCCTATGATCTTGATTCAACTTCAGGGTGATTCTACACTTATTAATGATTCCAAATCAAGATTCTTACATCTTTATTCATTCTGGTTTTATTAGTATCAAAAATAAATTGTCAAATCTCCAAACAGAGCAAACTGGAATAACTTCGGTTAAAAGTGGGATAACTTCTTGATCATAAGTCCAATGATATTGATTCAACTTCAGGATGATTCTGCACTGATTTATGAGTCCAAATCAAGCTTCATACATCTTTATTCATTCTGATTTTGATTAGAATCAAGAAGAAATTGCCAAATCTCCAAACAGGGCAAACTGGAATCGCTTCGGTTAAAAGTGGGATAACTTCTTCATCATAACTCCTATTATCTTGATTCAACTTCAGGGTGATTCTACACTGATTTATGAGTCCAAATCAAGCTTCTTACATCATGATTCATTCTGGTTTTATTTGTATCAAGAAGAAATTACCAAATCTCCAAACAGGGTAAACTGGAATCACTTCGGTTAAAAGTGGGATAACTTCTTCATCATAACTCCTATGATCTTGATTCAAATTCAGGGTGATTCTAAACTGATTTATGAGTCCAAATCAAGCTTCTTACATCGTGATTCATTCTGGTTTTATTGGTATCAGGAAGAAATTGCCAAATCTCCAAACATGGTAAACTGGATTAACTTCGGTTAAAAGTGGGATAACTTCTTCATCATAACTCCTATGATATTGATTCAAATTCAGGGTGATTATCCACTGTTTTATGAGTCCAAATAAAACTTCTTACATCTTGCTTCATTATGGTTTGATTAGAATCAAGAAGAAATTGCCAAATCTCCAAACAAGGTAAAATGGAATCACTTCGGTTAAAAGTGGGATAACTTCTTCATCATAACTCCTATGATCTTGATTCAACTTCAGGGTGATTCTACACTGATTAATAAGTCCAAATAGAGATTCTTTCATCTTGATTCATTCTGTTTTGATTAGAACGAAGAAGAAATTGCCAAATCTCCAAACAGGGTAAACTGGAATCACTTCGGTTAAACGTGGGATAACTTCTTCATCATAACTCCCTATGATCTTGATTTAAATTCAGGGTGATTCTAAACTGATTTATGAGTCAAAATCAAGCTTCTTACATTGTGATTCATTCTGTTTTTATTTGTATCAAGAAGAAATTACCAAATATCCAAACATGGTAAATAGGAATCACTTCGGTTAAAAGTGGGATAACTTCTTCATCATAACTCCTATGATCTTGATTCAAATTCAGGGTGATTCTACACTGATTTATGAGTCTAAATCAAGATTCTTACATCTTGCTTCATTACGGTTTGATTAGAATCATGAAGAAATTGCAGACTCTCCAAACAGGGCAAACTGGAATCACTTCGGTTAAAAGTGGGATAACTTCTTCATCATAACTCTTATGATCTTGATTCAACTTCAGGGTGATTCTAAACTTATTTATGAGTCTAAATCAAGCTTCTTACATTGTGACTCATTCTGGTTTTATTAGTATCAAGAATAAATTGCCATATCTCCAAACAAGGTAAATTGGAGTCACTTCGGTTAAAAGTGGGATAACTTCTTCATCATAACTCCTATGATCTTGATTCAACTTCAGGGTGATTCAACAACAATTTATGATTCCCAATCAAGGTTCTTACATCCAATTCATTCTGGTTTTATTAGTATCAAGAAGACATTGTCAACTCTCCAAATAGGGCAATCTGGAATCACTTCGGTTAAAAGTGGGATAACTTCTTCATCATAACTCCTATGATATTGATTCAAATTCAGGGTGATTATCCACTGATTTATGAGTCCAAATCAAGATCTTTACATCGTGATTCATTCTAGTTTTATTTGTATCAAGAAGAAATTTTCAAATCTCCAAACAGGGTAAACTGGAATCACTTCGGTTAAAAGTGGGATAACTTCTTCATCATAACTCCTATGATCTTGATTCAACTTCAGGGTGATCCTAAACTTATTTATGAGTCCAAATCAAGCTTCTTACATCGTGATTCGTTCTTGGTTTATTAGTATCAACAAGAAATTATAAATCTCGAAACAGGGTAAACTGGAATCATTTCGGTTAAAAGTGGGATAACTTCTTCATCATAACTCCACTGATATTGATTCAACTTAAGGGTGATTCTAAACTGATTTATGAGTAAAAATCAAGCTTCTTACATCGTGGTTCATTCTGGTTTTATTAGTATCAAGAAGAAATCGCCAAATCTCCAAACAGGGTAAACTGGAATCACTTCGGTTAAAAGTGGAATAACATCTTCATCATAACTCCTATGATATTGATTTAAATTCAGGGTGATTATCGACTGATTTATGATTCCAAATAAAGCTTCTTACATCTTTATTCATTCTGGTTTGATTAGAATCAAGAAGAAATTGCCAAATCTCCAAACAGGGTTAACTGGAATCATTTCGGTTAAACGTGGGATAACTTCTTCATCATAACTCCCTATGATCTTGATTTAAATTCAGGGTGATTCTAAACTGATTTATGAGTCAAAATCAAGCTTCTTACATCGTGATTCATTCTGTTTTTATTTGTATCAAGAAGAAATTACCAAATCTCCAAACAGGGTAAACATGAATCACTTCGGTTAAAAGTGGGATAACTTCTTCATCATAACTCCTATGATCTTGATTCAACTTCAGGGTGATTCTACACTGATTTATGAGTCTAAATAAAGATTCTTACATCTTGCTTCATTATGGTTTGATTAGAATCATGAAGAAATTGCAAACTCTCCAAACAGGGCAAACTGGAATCACTTCGGTTAAAAGTGGGATAATTTCTTCATCATAACTCCTATGATCTTAATTCAACTTCAGGGTGATTCTAAACTTATTTATGAGTCTAAATCAAGCTTCTTACATCGTGACTCATTCTGGTTTTATTAGTATCAAGAATAAATTGCCATATCTCCAAACAAGGTAAATTGGAGTCACTTCGGTTAAAAGTGGGATAACTTCTTCATCATAACTCCTATGTTCTTGATTAAACTTCAGGGTCATTCTACAACGATTTATGAGTCCCAATCAAGCTTCTTACATCCAATTCATTCTGTTTTTATTAGTATCAAGAAGAAATTGCCAAATCTCCAAACAGGGCAAACTGGAATCACTTCGGTTAAAAGTGGGATAACTTCTTCATCATAACTCCTATGATATTGATTCAAATTCAGGGTGATTATCCACTGATTTATGAGTCCAAATCAAGATCTTTACATCGTGATTCATTCTGGTTTTATTTGTATCAAGAAGAAATTGTCAAATCTCCAAACAGGGTAAACTGGAATCACTTCGGTTAAAAGTGGGATAACTTCTTCATCATAACTCCTATGATCTTGATTCAACTTCAGGGTGATTCTAAACTTATTTATGAGTCCAAATCAAGCTTCTTACATCGTGATTCGTTCTTATTTTATTAGTATCAACAAGAAATTGTAAATCTCCAAACAGGGTAAACTGGAATCACTTCGGTTAAAAGTGGGATAACTTCTTCGTCATAACTCCAATGATATTGATTCAACTTAAGGGTGATTCTAAACTGATTTATGAGTAAAAATCAATCTTCTTACATCGTGACTCATTCTGGTTTTACTAGTATCAATAATAAATTACCAAATCTCCAAACAGGGCAAACTGGAATCACTTCGGTTAAAAGTGGGATAACTTCGTCATCATAAGTCCTATGATCTTGATTCAACTTCAGGATGATTCTACACTGATTTATGAGTCCAAATCAAGCTTCTTACATCTTGATTCATTCTGGTTTGATTAGAATCAAGAATAAATTGCCAAATCTCCAAACAGGGTAAACTGGAATCACTTCGGTTAAAAGTGGGATAACTTCTTCATCATAACTCCTATGATCTTGATTCAACTTCAGGGTGATTCTAAACTTATTTATGAGTCCAAATCAAGCTTCTTACATCGTGACTCATTCTGGTTTTATTAGTATCAATAATAAATTGCCAAATCTCCAAACAGGGCAAATTGGAATCACTTCGGTTAAAAGTGGGATAACTTCTTCATCATAACTCCTATGATCTTGATTCAACTTCAGGATGATTCTACACTGATTTAAGAGTCCAAATCAAGCTTGTTACATCTTGATTCATTCTGGTTTGATTAGAATCAAGAAGAAATTGCCAAATCTCCAAACAGGGTATACTGGAGTCACTTCGGTTAAAAGTGGGATAACTTCTTCATCATAACTCCTATGATCCTGATTAAAATTCAGGGTGATTCTAAACTGATTTATGAGTCCAAATCAAGCTTCTTACATCGTGATTCATTCTGGTTTTATTTGTATCAAGAAGAAATTACCAAATCTCCAAACAGGGTAAACTGGAATCACTTCGGTTAAAAGTGGGATAACTTCTTCATGATAACTCCTATGATCTTGATTCAAATTCAGGGTGATTCTAAACTGATTTATGAGTCCAAATCAAGCTTCTTACATCGTGATTCATTCTGGTTTTATTAGTATCGAGAAGAAATTGCCAAATCTCCAAACAAGGTAAACTGGATTCACTTCGGTTAAAAGTGGGATAACTTCTTCATCATAACTCCTATGATATTGATTCAACTTCAGGGTGATTCTAGACTGATTAATGAGTCAAAATAAAGCTTCTTACATCGTGATTCATTCTCATTTGATTAGATCAAGAATAAATTGCCAAATCTCCAAATAGGGCAAACTGGATTCACTTCGGTTAAAAGTGGGATAACTTCTTCAGCATAACTCCTATGATCTTGATTCAAATTCAGGGTGATTCTAAACTGATTTATGAGTCCAAATCAAGCTTCTTACATCGTGATTCATTCTGGTTTTATTTGTATCAAGAAGAAATTACCAAATCTCCAAACAGGGTAAACTGGATTCACTTCCGTTAAAAGTGGGATAACTTCTTCATCATAACTCCTATGATATTGATTCAATTTCAGGGTGATTCTAGACTTAATTATGAGTCCAAGTAAAGCTTCTTACATCGTGATTCATTCAGGTTTTATTAGTATCAAGAATAAATTGCCAAATCCCCAAACAGGGCAAATTGGAATCACTTTGGTTAAAAGTGGAATAACTTCTTCATCATAAGTCCAATGATATTGATTCAAATTCAGGGTGATTATCCACTGATTTATGAGTCCAAATCAATATCTTTACATCGTGATTCATTCTGGTTTTATTTGAATCAAGACGAAATTGCCTAATCTCCAAACAAGGTAAACTGGAATCACTTCGGTTAAAAGTGGGATAACTTCTTCATCATAACTCCAATGATCTTGATTCAACTTCAGGGTGATTCTACACTGATTAATGAGTCCAAATCAAGCTTCTTACGTCGTGATTCATTCTGGTTTTATTAGTATCAAGAATAAATTGCCAAATCTCCAAACAGGGCACTCTGGAATCACTTCGGTTAAAACTGGGATAACTTCTTCATCATAACTCCTATGATATTGATTCAACTTCAGGGTGATTCTACACTGATTTATGAGTCCAAATCAAGCTTCTTACATCGTGATTCATTCTGGTTTGATAAGAATCATGAAGAAATTGCCAAATCTTCAAACAGGGTAAACTGGAATCACTTCGGTTAAAAGTGGAATAACTTCTTCATCATAAGTCCAATGATATTGATTCAACTTGAGGATGATTCTGCACTGATTTATGAGTCAAAATCAAGCTTCTTACATCTTGATTCATTCTGGTTTGATTAGAATCAAGAAGAAATTGCCAAATCTCTAAACAAGGTAAATTGGAGTCACTTCGGTTAAAAGTGGGATAACTTCTTCATCATAACTCCTATGATCTTGATTCAACTTTAGGGTGATTCTAAACTTATTTATGAGTCCAAATCAAGCTTCTTACATCGTGCTTCATTCTGGTTTTATTTGTATCAAGAAGAAATTAACAAATCTCCAAACAGGGTAAACTGGAATCACTTCGGTTAAAAGTGGGATAACTTCTTCATCATAACTCCTACGATCTTGATTCAACTTCAGGGTGATTCTAAACTTATTTATGAGTCCAAATCAAGCTTCTTACATCGTGACTCATTCTGGTTTTATTAGTATCAATAATAAATTACCAAATCTCCAAACAGGGCAAACTGGAATCACTTCGGTTAAAAGTGGGATAACTTCTTCATCATAACTCCTATGATCTTGATTCAACTTCAGGATGATTCTACACTGATTTAAGAGTCCAAATCAAGCTTCTTACATCTTGATTCATTCTGGTTTGATTAGAATCAAGAAGAAATTGCCAAATCTCCAAACATGGTAAACTGGAATCACTTCGGTTAAAAGTGGGATAACTTCTTCATCATAACTCCTACGATCTTGATTCAACTTCAGGGTGATTCTAAACTTACTTATGAGTCCAAATCAAGCTTCTTACATCGTGACTCATTCTGGTTTTATTAGTATCAATAATAAATTGCCAAATCTCCAAACAGGGCAAACTGGAATCACTTCGGTTAAAAGTGGGATAACTTCTTCATCATAACTCCTATGATCTTGATTCAACTTCAGGATGATTCTACACTGATTTAAGAGTCCAAATCAAGCTTCTTACATCTTGATTCATTCTGGTATGATTAGAATCAAGAAGAAATTGCCAAATCTCCAAACAAGGTATACTGGAGTCACTTCGGTTAAAGTGGGATAACTTCTTCATCATAACTCCTATGATCCTGATTAAAATTCAGGGTGATTCTAAACTGATTTATGAGTCCAAATCAAGCTTCTTACATAATGATTCATTCTGGTTTTATTTGTATCAAGAAGAAATTGCCAAATCTCCAAACAGGGTAAACTGGAATCACTTCGGTTAAAAGTGGGATAACTTCTTCATCATAACTCCTATGATATTGATTCAACTTCAGGGTGATTCTAGACTGATTAATGAGTCCAAATAAAGCATCTTACATCGTGATTCATTCTGGTTTGATTAGTATCAAGAATAAATTGGTAAATCTCCAAACAGGGCAAACTGGATTCACTTTGGTCAAAAGTGGAATAACTTCTTCAGCATAACTCCTATGATCTTTATTCAAATTCAGGGTGATTCTAAACTGATTTATGAGTCCAAATCAAGCTTCTTACATTGTGATTCATTCTGCTTTTATTAGTATCACGAAGAAATTGCCAAATCTCCAAACAGGGTAAACTGGATTCACTTTGGTTAAAAGTGGGATAACCTCTTCATTATAACTCCTATGATATTGATTCAACTTCAGGGTGATTCTAGACTGATTAATGAGTCCAAATAAAGCATCTTACATCGTGATTCATTCTGGTTTGATTAGTATCAAGAATAAATTACCAAATCTCCAAACAGGGCAAACTGGATTCACTTCGGTTAAAAGTGGGATAACTTCTTCAGCATAACTCCTATGATCCTGATTCAAATTCAGGGTGATTCTAAACTGATTTATGAGTCCAAATCAAGCTTCTTACATCGTGATTCATTCTGATTTTATTTGTATCAAGAAGAAATTACCAAATCTCCAAACAGGGTAAACTGGATTCACTTCGGTTAAAAGTGGGATAACTTCTTCATCATAACTCCTATGATATTGATTCAACTTCAGGGTGATTCTAGACTTAATTATGAGTCCAAGTAAAGCTTCTTAAATCGTGATTCATTCAGGTTTTATTAGTATCAAGAATATATTGCCAAATCCCCAAACAGGGCAAATTGGAATCACTTCGGTTAAAAGTGGAATAACTTCTTCATCATAAGTCCAATGATATTGATTCAAATTCAGGGTGATTATCCACTGATTTATGAGTCCAAAACAAAATCTTTACATCGTGATTCATTCTGGTTTTATTTGAATCAAGAAGAAATTGCCTAATCTCCAAACAAGGTAAACTGAAATCACTTCGGTTAAAAGTGGGATAACTTCTTCATCATAACTCCTATGATCTTGATTCAACTTCAGGGTGATTCTACACTGATTAATGAGTCCAAATCAAGCTTCTTACGTCGTGATTCATTCTGGTTTTATTAGTATCAAGAATAAATTGCCAAATCTCCAAACAGGGTAAACTGGAATCACTTCGGTTAAAACTGGGATAACTTCTTCATCATAACTCCTATGATATTGATTCAACTTCAGGGTGATTCTACACTGATTTATGAGTACAAATCAAGCTTCTTACATCGTGATTCATTCTGGTTTGATAAGAATCATGAAGAAATTGCCAAATCTCCAAACAGGGTAAACTGGAATCACTTCGGTTAAAAGTGGAATAACTTCTTCATCATAAGTCCAATGATATTGATTCAACTTCAGGATGATTCTGCACTGATTTATGAGTCCAAATCAAGCTTCTTACATCTTGATTCATTTTGGTTTGATTAGAATCAAGAAGAAATTGCCAAATCTCTAAACAAGGTAAATTGGAGTCACTTCGGGTAAAAGTGGGATAACTTCTTCATCATAACTCCAATGATCTTGATTCAACTTTAGGGTGATTCTAAACTTATTTATGAGTCCAAATCAAGCTTCTTACATTGTTGCTTCATTCTGGTTTTATTTGTATCAAGAAGAAATTACCAAATCTCCAAACAGGGTAAACTGGAATCACTTCGGTTAAAAGTGGGATAACTTCTTCATCATAACTCCTACGATCTTGATTCAACTTCAGAGTGACTCTAAACTTATTTATGAGTCCAAATCAAGCTTCCTACATCGTGACTCATTCTGGTTTTATTAGTATCAATAATAAATTACCAAATCTCCAAACAGGGCAAACTGGAATCACTTCGGTTAAAAGTGGGATAACTTCTTCATCATAACTCCTATGATCTTGATTCAACTTCAGGATGATTCTACACTGATTTATGAGTCCAAATCAAGCTTCTTACATCTTGATTCATTCTGGTTTGATTAGAATCAAGAAGAAATTGCCAAATCTCCAAACAGGGTAAACTGGAATCACTTCGGTTAAAAGTGGGATAACTTCTTCATCATAACTCCTACGATCTTGATTCAACTTCAGGGTGATTCTAAACTTATTTATGAGTCCAAATCAAGATTCTTACATCGTGACTCATTCTGGTTTTATTAATATCAATAATAAATTGCCAAATCTCCAAACAGGACAAACTGGAATCACTTCGGTTAAAAGTGGGATAACTTCTTCATCATAACTCCTATGATCTTGATTCAACTTCAGGATGATTCTACACTGATTTATGAGTCCAAATCAAGCTTCTTACATCTTTATTCATTCTGTTTTGATTAGAATCAAGAAGAAATTGCCAAATCTCCAAACAGGGTATACTGGAGTCACTTCGGTTAAAAGTGGGATAACTTCTTCATCATAACTCCTATGATCCTGATTAAAATTCAGGGTGATTCTAAACTGATTTATGAGTCCAAATCAAGCTTCTTACATCATGATTCATTCTGGTTTTATTTGTATCAAGAAGAAATTGCCAAATCTCCAAACAGGGTAAACTGGAATCACTTCGGTTAAAAGTGGGATAACTTCTTCATCATAACTCCTATGATCTTGATTCAAATTCAGGGTGATTCTAAACTGATTAATGAGTCCAAATAAAGCTTCTTACATCGTGATTCATTCTGGTTTTATTTGTATCAAGAAGAAATTGCCAAATATCCAAACAGGGTAAACTGGAATCACTTCGGTTAAAAGTGGGATAACTTCTTCATCATAACTCCTATGATCTTGATTAAAATTCAGGGTGATTCTAAACTGATTTATGAGTCCAAATCAAGCTTCTTACATTGTGATTCATTCTGGTTTTATTAGTATCAAGAAGAAATTGCCAAATCTCTAAACAGGGTAAACTGGATTCACTTCGGTTAAAAGTGGGATAACCTCTTCATTATAACTCCTATGATATTGATTAAACTTCAGGGTGATTATCCACAGATTTATGAGTCCAAATCAAGCTTCTTACATCGTGATTCATTCTTGTTTGATTAGAATAAAGAAGAAATTGCAAAGTCTACAAACAGGGTAAATTGGAATCACTTCGGTTAAAAGTGGGATAACTTCTTCAGCATAACTCCTATGATCTTGATTCAAATTCAGGGTGATTCTAAACTTATTTATGAGTCCAAATCAAGCTTCTTACATCGTGATTCATTCTGATTTTATTTGTATCAGGAAGAAATTACCAAATCTCCAAACAGGGTAAACTGGATTCACTTCGGTTAAAAGTGGGATAACTTCTTCATCATAACTCCTATGATATTGATTCAACTTCAGGGTGATTCTAGACTTAATTATGAGTCCAAATAAAGCTTCTTACATCGTGATTCATTCAGATTTTATTAGTATCAATAATAAATTGCCAAATCCCCAAACAGGGCAAATTGGAATCACTTCGGTTAAAAGTGGAATAACTTCTTCATCATAAGTCCAATGATATTGATTCAAATTCAGGGTGATTATCCACTGATTTATGAGTCCAAATCAAGATCTTTACATCGTGATTCATTCTGGTTTTATTTGAATCAAGAAGAAATTTCCTAATCTCCCTGATTTATAAGTCCAAATAAAGCTTCTTACATCGTTATTCATTCTGGTTTGATTAGAACAAGAAGAAATTTCAAAATCTCCAAACAGGGAAACTTGAATCACTTCGGTTAAAAGTGGAATAACTTCTTCATCATAACTCCTATGATATTGATTCAATTTCAGGGTGATTATACACTGATTTATGAGTCCAAATCAAGATTCATACATCGTAATTCATTCTGTTTAATCAAGAAGAAATTGCAAAATCTACAAACAAGGTAAACTGGAACCACCTCGGTTAAAAGTGGGATAACTTCTTCATCATAAATCCTATGATATTGATTAAACTTCAGGGTGATTATCCACTGATTTATGAGTCCAAATCAAGCTTCTTACATCGTGATTCATTCTTGTTTGATTAGAATAAAGAAGAAATTGCAAAGTCTACAAACAGGGTAAATTGGAATCACTTCGGTTAAAAGTGGGATAACTTCTTCATCATAACTCCTATGATATTGATTCAACTTCAGGGTGATTATACACTGATTTATGAGTCCAAATCAAGCTTCTTACATCGTGATTCATTCTGGTTTGGTTAGAATGAAGAAGAAATTGCAAATCTCCAAACAGGGTAAACTGGAATCACTTCGGTTAAAACTGGGATAACTTCTTCATCTTAACTCCTATGATATTGATTCAACTTCAGGGTGATTATACACCGATTTATGAGTCCAAATCAAGATTCTTAAATCGTGAATCATTCTTCGTTGATTAGAATCAAGAAGAAATTGCAAACTCTCCAAACATTGTAAGTTAGAATCACTTCGGTTAAATGGGATAACTTCTTCATCATAACTCCTATGATATTGATTCAACTTGAGGGTGATTATCCACTGATTTATGAGTCCAACTCAAGCTTCTTACATCGTGATTCATTCTTGTTTGATTAGAATAAGGAAGAAATTGTAAAATCTCCAAACAGGGTAAACTGGAATTACTTCGGTTAAAAGTGGGATAACTTCTTCATCATAACTCTTATGATATTGATTCAAATTAATGGTGATTATACACTGATTTATGAGTCCAAATCAAGCTTCTTAAATCGTGAATCATTCTTATTTGATTAGAATCAAGAAGAAACTGTCAAATCTCAAAACAGGGTAAACTCGAATCACTTGGGTTAAAAGTGCGATAACTTCTTCATCATAACTCCTATGATATTGATTAAACTTCAGGGTGATTATCCACTGATTTATGAGTCCAAATCAAGCTTCTTACTTCGTGATTCAGTCTGGTTTAATTAAAATAAAGAAGAAATTGTAAAATCTCCAAACATGGTCAACTAGAATCACTTCGGATAAAAGTGGGATAACTTCTTCATCATAACTCCTATGATATTGATTCAACTTCAGGGTGATTATACACTGATTTATGAGTCCAAATCAAGCTTCTTACATCGTGATTCATTCTGGTTTGGTTAGAATGAAGAAGAAATTGCAAATCTCCAAACAGGGTAAACTGGAATCACTTCGGTTAAAACTGGGATAACTTCTTCATCTTAACTCCTATGATATTGATTCAACTTCAGGGTGATTATAAACCGATTTATGAGCCCAAATCAAGCTTCTTAAATCGTGAATCATTCTTCGTTGATTAGAATCAAGAAGAAATTGCAAACTCTCCAAACATTGTAAGTTAGAATCACTTCGGTTAAATGGGATAACTTCTTCATCATAACTCCTATGATATTGATTCAACTTGAGGGTGATTATCCACTGATTTATGAGTCCAACTCAAGCTTCTTACATCGTGATTCATTCTTGTTTGATTAGAATAAGGAAGAAATTGTAAAATCTCCAAACAGGGTAAACTGGAATTACTTCGGTTAAAAGTGGGATAACTTCTTCATCATAACTCTTATGATATTGATTCAAATTAATGGTGATTATACACTGATTTATGAGTCCAAATCAAGCTTCTTAAATCGTGAATCATTCTTATTTGATTAGAATCAAGAAGAAACTGTCAAATCTCAAAACAGGGTAAACTCGAATCACTTGGGTTAAAAGTGGGATAACTTCTTCATCATAACTCCTATGATATTGATTAAACTTCAGGGTGATTATCCACTGATTTATGAGTCCAAATCAAGCTTCTTACTTCGTGATTCAGTCTGGTTTAATTAAAATAAAGAAGAAATTGTAAAATCTCCAAACATGGTCAACTAGAATCACTTCGCTTAAAAGTGGGATAACTTCTTCATCATAACTCCTATGATATTGATTCAACTTCAGGGTGATTATCCACAGATTTATAAGTCCAAATAAAGCTTCTTACATCGTGATTCATTCTGGTTTGATTAGAACAAGAAGAAATTTCAAAATCTCCAAACATTGTAAGTTAGAATCACTTCGGTTAAAAGTGGGATAACTTCTTCATCATAACTCCTATGATATTGATTCAATTTCAGGGTGATTATACACTGATTTATGAGTCCAAATCAAGATTCTTACATCGTAATTAATTCTGTTTAATCAAGAAGAAATTGCAAAATCTACAAACAAGGTAAACTAGAATCACCTCGGTTAAAAGTGGGATAACTTCTTCATCATATGTCTTATGATATTGATTCAAATTCAGGGTGATTATCCACTGATTTATGAGTCCAAATCAAACTTCTTATATTTTTATTAATTCTGGTTTGATTAAAATCAAGAATAAATTGCAAAATCTACAAACATTGTAAATTGGAATCACTTCGGTTAAAAGTGGGATAACTTCTTCATCATAACTCCTATGATATTGATTCAACTTCAGGGTGATTATACACTGATTTATGAGTCCAAATCAAGCTTCTTACATCGTGATTCATTCTGGTTTGGTTAGAATGAAGAAGAAATTGCAAATCTCAAAACATGATAAACTGGAATCACTTCGGTTAAAACTGGGATAACTTCTTCATCATAACTCCTATGATATTGATTCAACTTCAAGGTGATTATACACCGATTTATGAGTCCAAATCAAGCTTCTTAAATCGTGATTCATTCTTCTTTGATTAGAATCAAGAAGAAATTGCAAACTCTCCAAACATTGTAAGTTAGAATCACTTCGGTTAAATGGGATAACTTCTTCATCATAACTCCTATGATATTGATTCAACTTCAGGGTGATTATAAACTGATTTATGAGTCCAAATCAAGATTCTTAGATCGTGAATCATTCTGCTTTGATTAGAATCAGGAAGAAATTACCATATCTCAAAACAGGGTAAACTGGAATCAGTTGGGTTAAAAGTGGGATAACTTCTTCATCATAACTCCTATGATATTGATTCAACTTCAGGGTGATTATCCACTGATTTATTAGTCTAAATCAAGCTTCTTACATTTTGATTCATTCTGGTTTTATTAGAATCAAGAAGAAATTACAAAATCTCCAAAAAGGGTAAACTAGAATCACCTCGGTTAAAAGTGGGATAACTTCTTCATCATAACTCTTATGACATTTATTCAAATTCAGGGTGATTATCCACTGATTTATGAGTCCAAATCAAGCTTCTTACATCGTGATTCATTCTGGTTTGATTAGAATCAAGAAGAAATTGCAAAATCTCTAAACAGGGTAAACTGGAATCACTTCGGTTAAAACTGGGATAACTTCTTCATCATAACTCCTATGATATTGATTCAACTTCAGGGTGATTATAAACTGATTTATGAGTCCAAATCAAGATTCTTAGATCGTGAATCATTCTGCTTTGATTAGAATCAGGAAGAAATTGCCATATCTCAAAACAGGGTAAACTGGAATCAGTTGGGTTAAAAGTGGGATAACTTCTTCATCATAACTCCTATGATATTGATTCAACTTCAGGGTGATTATCCACTGATTTATTAGTCCAAATCAAGCTTCTTACATTTTGATTCATTCTGGTTTGATTAGAATCAAGAAGAAATTGCAAAATCTACAAACAGGGTAAACTAGAATCACCTCGGTTAAAAGTGGGATAACTTCTTCATCATAACTCTTATGATATTTATTCAAATTCAGGGTGATTATCCACTGATTTATGAGTCCAAATCAAGCTTCTTACATCGTGATTCATTCTGGTTTGATTAGAATCAAGAAGAAATTGCAAAATCTCTAAACAGGGTAAACTGGAATCACTTCGGTTAAAATTTGGATAACTTCTTCATCATAACTCCTATGATATTGATTCAACTCCAGGGTCATTATCCACTGATTTATGAGTCCAAATCAAGCTTCTTACATCGTGATTCATTCTGGTTTGATTAGAATGAAGAAGATATTGCAAAATCTACAAACATGGTAAACTGGAATCGCCTTGGCTAAAAGTGGGATAACTTCTTCATCAAAACTCTTAGGATATTGATTCAAATTCAGGGTGATTATCCACTGATTTATGAGTCCAAATCAAGCTTCTTACATCGTTATTCATTCTGGTTTGATTAGAATCAAGAAGAAATTGCAAAATCGAAACATGGTAAACTAGAATCACTTGGGTTAAAAGCGGGATAACTTCTTTATCATAACTCTTATGATATTGATTCAACTTCAGGGTGATTATCCACTGATTTATAAGTCCAAATAAAGCTTCTTAAATCTTGATTTATTCTGGTTTGAATAGAATCAAGAAGAAATTTCAAAATCTCCAAACATGGTAAAGTAGAATCACGTTGGTTAAAAGTGGGACAACTTCTTCATCATAACTCCTATGATATTGATTCAACTTCAAGGTGATTATCCACTGATTTATGAGTCCAAATAAAGCTTCTTACATCGTGATTCAATCTGGTTTGATTAGAATCAAAAAGATTTTGCAAAATCTCCAAACATGGTAAACTAGAATCACTTCGGTTAAAAGTGGGATAACTTCTTCATCATAACTCCTATGATATTGATTCAACTTCAGGGTGATTATCCACAGATTTATGAGTTCAAATCAAGCTTCTTACATCGTGATTCATTCTGGTTTTATTAGAATCTAGAAGAAATTGCAAAATCTCCAAAAAGGGTAAACTGTAATCACCTCCGTTAAAAGTGGGATAACTTCTTCATCATAACTCCTATGATATTGATTCAACTTGAGGGTGATTATCCACTGCTTTATGATTCCAACTCTAGCTTCTTACATCGTGATTCATTCTTGTGTGATTAGAATAAAGAAGAAATTGTAAAATCTCCAAACAAGGTAAACTGGAATCACTTCGGTTAAAAGTGGGATAACTTCTTCATCATAACTCCTATGATCTTGATTCAACTTTAGGATGATTCTAAACTGATTTATGAGTCCAAATCAAGTTCTTACATCGTGATTCACTCTGGTTTTATTTGTATCAAGAAGAAATTGCCAAATCTCCAAACAGGGCAAACTAGAATCACTTAGGTTAAAAGTGGGATTACTTCTTCATCATAACTCCTATGATATTGATTCAACTTCAGGATGATTATCCACTGATTTATGAGTCCAAATCAAGCTTCTTACATTGTGATTTAATCTGGTTTGATTAGAATGAAGAAGAAATTGCAAAATCTCCAAACATGGTAAAGTAGAATCACGTCGGTTAAAAGTGGGATAACTTCTTCATCATAACTCCAATGATATTGATTCAACTTCAGGGTGATTATCCACTGTTTTGTGAGTCCAAATCAAGCTTCTTACATCGTGATTCATTCTGGTTTTATTAGAATCAAGAAGAAATTGCAAAATCTCCAAACAGGAAAAACTAGAATCACTTCGGTTAAAAGTGGAATAACTTCTTCATCATAACTCCTACGATATTGATTCAAGTTAAGGGTGATTATAAACTGATTTATGAGTCCAAATCAAGCTTCTTACATCTTGATTCATTCTGTTTTGATTAGAATCAAGAAGAAATTGCAAAATCTACAAACAGGATAATCTGGAATCACCTCGGTTAAAAGTGGGATAACTTCTTCATCATAAGTCTTATGATATTGATTCAAATTCAGGGTGATTATCCACTGATTTATGAGTACAAATAAAACTACTTACATTGTGATTAATTCTGGTTTGATTAGAATCAAGAAGAAATTGCAAAATCTACGAATAGGGTAAACTGGAATCACTTCGGTTAAAAGTGGGATAACTTCTTCATCATAACTCTTATGATATTGATTCAAATTAATGGTGATTATACACTAATTTATGAGTCCAAATCAAGCTTCTTAAATCGTGAATCATTCTTATTTGATTAGAATCAAGAAGAAACTGTCAAATCTCAAAACAGGGTAAACTGGAATCACTTGGGTTAAAAGTGGGATAACTTCTTCATCATAACTCCTATGATATTGATTAAACTTCAGGGTTTATCAACTGATTTATGAGTCCAAATCAAGCTTCTTACATCGTGATTCAGTCTGGTTTAATTAAAATAAAGAAGAAATTGTAAAATCTCCAAACATGGTCAACTAGAATATCTTCAGTCAAAAGTGGGATAACTTCTTCATCATAACTCCTATGATATTGATTTAATTTCAGGGTGATTATCCACAGATTTATAAGTCCAAATAAAGCTTCTTACATCGTGATTCATTCTGGTTTGATTAGAATCAAGTAGTTATTGCAAAATCTCCAAACATGGTAAACTGGAATCACTTCGGTTAAAAGTGGGATAACTTCTTCATCATAACTCCTATGATATTGATTCAACTTCAGGGTGATTATCCACTGATTTATGAGTCCAAATCAAGATTCTTAAATCGTGAATCATTCTGCTTTGATTAGAATCAAGAAGAAATTACCAAATCTCAAAACAAGGTAAACTGGAATCACTTGGGTTAAAAGTGGGATAACTTCTTCATCATAACTCCTATGATATTGATTCAACTTCAGGGTGATTATCCAGTGATTTATGAGTTCAAATCAAGCTTCTTACATTGTGATTCATTCTGGTTTTATTAGAATCAAGAAGAAATTGCAAAATCTCCAAAAAGGGTAAATTGGAATCACCTCGGTTAGAAGTGGGATAACTTCTTCATCATAACTCCTATGATATTGATTAAACTTCAGGGTGATTATCCACTGATTTATGAGTCCAAATCAAGCTTCTTACATCGTGATTCAGTCTGGTTTGATTAGAATCAAGAAGAAATTGTAAAATCTCCAAACATGGTCAACTATAATCACTTCGGTTAAAAGTGGGATAACTTCTTCATCTTAACTCCTATGATATTGATTCAACTTCAGGGTGATTATCCACTGATTTATGAGTCCAAATCAAGCTTCTTACATCGTGATTAATTCTGGTTTGATTAGAATCAAGAAAAAATTGCAAAATCTCCAATCAGGGTAAACTAGAATCACCTCGGTTAAAAGTGGGATAACTTCTTCATCATAACTCTTATGATATTTATTCAAATTCAGGGTGATTATCCACTGATTTATGAGTCTAAATCAATCTTCTTACATCGTGATTCATTCTGGTTTGATTATAATCAAGAAGAAATTGCAAACTCTCCAAACATTGTAAGTTAGAATCACTTCAGTTAAATGTGGGATAACTTCTTCATCATAACTCATGTGATATTGATTCAACTTCAGGGTGATTATAAACTGATTTATGAGTCCAAATCAATATTCTTAAATCGTGAATCATTCTGCTTTGATTAGAATCAAGAAGAAATTGTCATATCTCAAAACAAGGTAAACTAGAATCAGTTGGGTTAAAAGTGGGATAACTTCTTCATCATAACTCCTAAGATATTGATTCAACTTCAGGGTGATTATCCACTGATTTATGAGTCCAAATCAAGCTTCTTACATTGTGATTCATTCTGATTTTTTTAGAATCAAGAAGAAATTACAAAATCTCCAAAAAGTGTAAACTGGAATCACCTCGGTTAAAAGTGGGATAACTTCTTCATCATAACTCCTATCATATTGATTCAACTTCATGGTGATTATCCACATATTTATGAGTCCAAATCAAGCTTCTTACATCGTCATTCAATCTGGTTTGATTAGAATCAAGAAGAAATTGCAAAATCTCTAAACATGGTAAACTAGAATCACTTCTGTTAAAAGTGGGATAACTTCTTCATCATAACTCTTATGATATTGATTCAAATTCAGGGTGATTATCCACTGATTTATGAGTCCAAATCAAGCTTCTTACATCGTAATTCATTCTTGTTTGATTAGAATAAAGAAGAAATTGCAAAGTCTACAAACAAGGTAAACTGGAATCACCTTGTTTAAAAGTGGGATAACTTCTTCATCATAACTTTTATGATATTGATTCAAATGGAGGGTGATTATCCACTGATTTATTATTCCCAATCAAGCTTCTTACATCGTGATTCATTCTGGTTTGATTAGAATCATGAAGAAATTGCAAAATCTCCAAACATGATAAACTAGAATCACTTCGGTTAAAAGTGAGATAACTTCTTCATCATAACTCCTATCATATTGATTCAACTTCAAGGTGATTATACACTGATTTATGATTCCAAATCAAGCCTCTTAACTCGTGAATCATTATGCTTTGATTAGAATCAAGAAGAAATTGACAAATCTCAAAATAGGGTAAACTGAAATCACTTGGTTTAAAAGTGGGATAACTTCTTCATCATAACCCCTATGATATTGATTCAACTTCAGGGTGATTATCCAGTGATTTATGAGTCAAAATTAATTTTCTTGCATTGTGATTCATTCTGGTTTGATTAGAATCAAGAAGAAATTGCAAAATCTTCAAAAAGGGTAAACTGGAATCACCTCGGTTAAAAGTGGGATAACTTCTTCATCATAACTCATGTGATATTGATTCAACTTCAGGGATATTATCCACTGATTTATTAGTCCAAATCAAGCTTCTTACATTGTGATTATTTATGGTTTGATTAGAATAGAGAAGAAATTGTAAAATCTCCAAACACGGTAAACTGGAATCACTTCAGTTAAAAGTGAGATAACTTCTTCATCATAACTCTTATGATATTGATTCAAATTCATGGTGATTATACACTGATTTATGAGTCCAAATCAAGCTTCTTACATCGTGATTCATTCTGGTTTGATTAGAATCAAGAAGAAATTTTTAAAATCTCCAAACATGGTAAACTAGAATCACTTCGGGTAAAAGTGGGATAACTTCTTCATCATAACTCCTATGATATTGATTCAACTTCAGGGTGATTATCCACTGATTTATGAGTCCAAATCAAGATTCTTAAATCGTGAATCATTCTGCTTTGATTAGAATCAAGAAGAAATTGCCAAATCTCAAAACAGGGTAAACTGGAATCACTTGGGTTAAAAGTGGGATAACTTCTTCATCATAACCCCTATGATATTGATTCAACTTCAGGGTTATTATCCAGTGATTTATGAGTCTAAATCAACCTTATTACATTGTGATCCAATCTGTTTTGATTAGAATCAAGAAGAAATTGCAAAATCTTTAAAAAGGGTAAACTGGAATCACCTCGGTTAAAAGTGGGATAACTTCTTCATCATAACTCCTATGATATTGATTCAACTTCAGGGTGATTATCCACTGATTTATGAGTCCAAATCAAACTTATTACATTGTGATTCATTCTGGTTTGCTTAGAATAAAGAAGAAATGGTAAAATCGCCAAACAGGGTAAACTGGAATCACTTTGGTTAAAAGTGGGATAACATCTTCATCATAACTCACTGATTTATGAGTCCAACTCAAGCTTCTTATATTGTGATTCATTCTGGTTTGATTAGAATCAAGAAGAAATTTTAAAATCTCCAAACATGGTAAACTAGAATCCCTTCGGTTAAAAGTGGGATAACTTCTTAATCATAACTCTTATGATATTGATTCAAATTCATGGTGATTATACACTGATTTATGAGTCTAAATCAAGATTCTTATATCGTGATTCATTCTTCATTGATTAGAATCAATTAGAAATTGTAAAATCTACAAACATGGTAAACTAGAATCACTTTGGTTAAAAGTGGGATAACTTCATTATCATAACTCCTATGATATTGATTCAACTTCAGGGTCATTATCCACTGATTTATGAGTCCAAATCAAGATTCTTAAATCGTGAATCATTCTGCTTTGATTAGAATCAAGAAGAAATTACCAAATCTCAAAACAAGGTAAACTGGAATCACTTGGGTTAAAAGTGAGATAACTTCTTCATCATAACTCCTATGATATTGATTCAACTTCAGGGTGATTATCCAGTGATTTATGAGTTCAAATCAAGCTTCTTACATTGTGATTCATTCTGGTTTGATTAGAATCAAGAAGAAATTGTAAAATCTCCAAAAAGGGTAAACTGGAATCATCTTAGTTAAAAGTGGGATAACTTCTTCATCATAACTCCTATGATATTGATTCAACTTCAGGGTGATTATCCACTGCTTTATGAGTCCAACTCAAGCTTCTTACATTTTTATTCATTCTTGTTTGATTAGAATGATGAAGAAATTGCAAAATCTCCAAAAAGGGTAATCTGGAATCACCTCCGTTACAAGTGGGATAACTTCTTCATCATAACTCCTATGATATTGATTCATCTTCAGGGTGATTATCCACTGATTTATGAGTCCAACTCAAGAATCTTACATTGTGATTGATTCTTGTTTGATTAGAATAAAGAAGAAATTGTAAAATCTCCAAACAGGGTAAACTGGAATCACTTCGGTTAAAAGTGGGATAACTTCTTCATCATAACTCTTATGATATTGATTCAAATTCATGGTGATTATACACTGATTTATGAGTCCTTATCGAGCTTCTTACTTCGTGAATCATACTGCTTTGATTAGAATCAAGAAGAAATTGCCAAATCTCAAAACAGGGTAAACTGGAATCACTTGGTTTAAAAGTGGGATAACTTCTTCATCATAACCCCTATAATATTGATTCAACTTCAGGGTGATTTTCCAGTGATTTATGATTTCAAATCAAACTTCTTACATTGTGATTCATTCTGGTTTGATTAGAATCAAGAATAAATTGCAAAATCTTCAAAAGGGGTAAACTAGAATCACCTCGGTTTAAGGTGGGATAACTTCTTCATCATAACTCCTATGATATTGATTCAACTTCAGTGAGATTATCCACTGATTTATGAGTCCAAGTCAAGCTTCTTACATTGTGATTCATTCTGGTTTGATTAGAATAAAGAAAAAAATATAAAATCTCCAAACAGGGTAAACTGGAATCACTTCGGTTAAAAGTGAGATAACTTCTTCATCATAACTATTATGATATTGATTCGAATTCGTGGTGATTATACACTGATTTATGAGTCCAAATCAAGCTTGTTACATTGTGATTCATTCTGGTTTGATTAGAATCAAGAAGAAATTGTAAAATCTCCAAACATGGTAAACTGGAATCACTTCGGTTAAAAGTGGGATAACTTCTTCATCATAACTGCTATGATATTGATTCAACTTCAGGGTGATTATCCACTGATTTATGAGTCCAAATCAAGATTCTTAAATCGTGAATCATTCTGCTTTGATTAGAATCAAGAAGAAATTGCCAAATCTCAAAACAGGGTAAACTGGAATCACTTGGGTTAAAAGTGGGATTACTTCTTCATCATAACTCCTATGATATTGATTCAACTTCAGGGTTATTATCCAATGATTTATGAGCCGAAAAAAACCTTCTTACATTGTGATCCATTCTGGTTTGATTAGAATCAAGAAGAAATTGCAAAATCTTCAAAAAGGGTAAACTGGAATCACCTCGGTTAAAAGTGGGATAACTTCTTCGTCATAACTCTAGGTTATAACCCAGCTCTCGCTTGCGCTATATGACCCTAATTTCTAATATTGAGGTGATCAAGTTCAACTTAGCATTAAGAGCAACTTAAACAAAGAACCAAGAAGATTACCCTAACAATTCTATAAATCAGCAATACATTACTACCATTGAATACCCTAAATCTAACAACGAATTACTCAGACATAGCAATAAAGAACATGATTAAAGTCAATGAATTGCAAGGAATAAACTGAGTAAAAAGATAAGGAGTTTAAGATCTTCTCTGTAATGATGATCAAATCTCTCTCTCCAATAGATGTAACAAGGTGATCCAACTCTCAGCTCTAAAACTTTTGTGTAACTTAGAAAACAACTCTTTCTTAGGTATTCTACCCTTAAGTTAAAACTAAGATAGAAAACCTTAATAACTAGTCTAAATTATGTCTAGAGACTTGTCTTGCAAATGATGGAACTTCTGGGTAAAACTTGTAATTTCTCAAGCCTTCATTAATCTCGTAGTCGACTTGGTTGTCGATCGATGCACAGTGTGTGACGTCGATCGATGGTTCGCGCAAAAACTAGATCCGACTCTGAGTTTTTGGCTGAGCATCCTAAAGCTCCAAAATAGCCCAAAATCTCCAATTGCTTCCAATGAGTAACTAGACCTGTAATAAATTGCAATATCTTCAAAAAGGGTAAACTGGAATCACCTCGGTTAAAAGTGGGATAACTTCTTCATCATAACCCATATGATATTGATTCAACTTCAGGGTTATTATCCAGTGATTTATAAGTCCAAATCAACCTTCTTACATTGTGATCCATTCTGGTTTGATTATAATCAAGTAGAAATTGCTAAATCTTCAAAAAGGGTAAACTGGAAACACCTCGGTTAAAAGTAGGATAACTTCTTCATCATAACTCCTATGATATTGATTCAACTTCAGGGTCATTATCCACTGATTTATGAGTCCAAATCAAGATTCTTAAATCGTGAATCATTCTGCTTTGATTAGAATCAAGAAGAAATTACCAAATCTCAAAACAAGGTAAACTGGAATCACTTGGGTTAAAAGTGGGATAACTTCTTCATCATAACTCCTATGATATTGATTCAACTTCAGGGTGATTATCCACTGATTTATGAGTGCAAATCAAGCTTCTTACATTGTGATTCATTCTGGTTTGATTAGAATCAAGAAGAAATTGCAAAATCTCCTAAAAGGGTAAACTGGAATCATCTTAGTTAAAAGTGGGATAACTTCTTCATCATAACTCCTATGATATTGATTCAACTTCAGGGTGATTATCCACTGCTTTATGAGTCCAACTCAAGCTTCTTACATTTTTATTCATTCTTGTTTGATTAGAATGATGAAGAAATTGCAAAATCTCCAAAAAGGGTAATCTGGAATCACTTTGGTTAAAAGTGGGATAACATCTTCATCATAACTCCTATGATATTGATTCATCTTCAGGGTGATTATCCACTGATTTATGAGTCCAACTCAAGAATCTTACATTGTGATTGATTCTTGTTTGATTAGAATAAAGAAGAAATTGTAAAATCTCCAAACAGGGTAAACTGGAATCACTTCGGTTAAAAGTGGGATAACTTCTTCATCATAACTCTTATGATATTGATTCAAATTCATGGTGATTATACACTGATTTATGAGTCCTTATCGAGCTTCTTACTTCGTGAATCATACTGCTTTGATTAGAATCAAGAAGAAATTGCCAAATCTCAAAACAGGGTAAACTGGAATCACTTGGTTTAAAAGTGGGATAACTTCTTCATCATAACCCCTATGATATTGATTCAACTTCAGGGTGATTTTCCAGTGATTTATGATTTCAAATCAAACTTCTTACATTGTGATTCATTCTGGTTTGATTAGAATCAAGAATAAATTGCAAAATCTTCAAAAAGGGTAAACTAGAATCACCTCGGTTTAAAGTGGGATAACTTCTTCATCATAACTCCTATGATATTGATTCAACTTCAGTGAGATTATCCACTGATTTATGAGTCCAAGTCAAGCTTCTTACATTGTGATTCATTCTGGTTTGATTAGAATAAAGAAAAAAATATAAAATCTCCAAACAGGGTAAACTGGAATCACTTCGGTTAAAAGTGAGATAACTTCTTCATCATAACTATTATGATATTGATTCGAATTCGTGGTGATTATACACTGATTTATGAGTCCAAATCAAGCTTGTTACATTGTGATTCATTCTGGTTTGATTAGAATCAAGAAGAAATTGTAAAATCTCCAAACATGGTAAACTGGAATCACTTCTGTTAAAAGTGGGATAACTTCTTCATCATAACTCCTATGATATTGATTGAACTTCAGGGTGATTATCCACTGATATATGAGTCCAAATCAAGATTCTTAAATCGTGAATCATTCTGCTTTGATTAGAATCAAGAAGAAATTGCCAAATCTCAAAACAGGGTAAACTGGAATCACTTGGGTTAAAAGTGGGATTACTTCTTCATCATAACTCCTATGATATTGATTCAACTTCAGGGTTATTATCCAATGATTTATGAGTCCAAAAAAACCTTCTTACATTGTGATCCATTCTGGTTTGATTAGAATCAAGAAGAAATTGCAAAATCTTCAAAAAGGGTAAACTGGAATCACCTCGGTTAAAAGTGGGATAACTTCTTCGTCATAACTCTAGGTTATAACCCAGCTCTCGCTTGCGCTATATAACCCTAATTTCTAATATTGAGGTGATCAAGTTCAACTTAGCATTAAGAGCAACTTAAACAAAGAACCAAGAAGATTACCCTAACAATTCTATAAAATCAGCAATACATTACTACCATTGAATACCCTAAATCTAACAACGAATTACTCAGACATAGCAATAAAGAACATGATTAAAGTCAATGAATTGCAAGGAATAAACTGAGTAAAAAGATAAGGAGTTTAAGATCTTCTCTGTAATGATGATCAAATCTCTCTCTCCAATAGATGTAACAAGGTGATCCAACTCTCAGCTCTAAAACTTTTGTGTAACTTAGAAAACAACTCTTTCTTAGGTATTCTCCCCTTAAGTTAAAACTAAGATAGAAAACCCTAATAACTATTCTAAATTATGTCCAAAGACTTGTCTTGCAAATGATGGAACTTCTGGGTAAAACTTGTAATTTCTCAAGCCTTCATTAATCTCGTAGTCGACTTGGTTGTCGATCGATGCACAGTGTGTGACGTCGATCGATGGTTCGCGCAAAAACTAGATCCGACTCTGAGTTTTTGGCTGAGCATCCTAAAGCTCCAAAATAGCCCAAAATCTCCAATTGCTTCCAATGAGTAACTAGACCTGTAATAAATTGCAATATCTTCAAAAAGGGTAAACTGGAATCACCTTGGTTTAAAGTGGGATAACTTCTTCATCATAATCCATATGATATTGATTCAACTTCAGGGTTATTATCCAGTGATTTATGAGTCCAAATCAACCTTCTTACATTGTGATCCATTCTGGTTTGATTAGAATCAAGAAGAAATAGCTAAATCTTCAAAAAGGGTAAACTGGAAACACCTCGGTTAAAAGTAGGATAACTTCTTCATCATAACTCCTATGATATTGATTTAACTTCAGGGTGATTATCGACTGATTTATGAGTGCAAATCAAGATTCTTAAATCGTGAATCATTCTGCTTTGATTAGAATCAAGAAGAAATTGTCAAATCTCAAAACAGGGTAAACTGGAATCACTTGGGTTAAAAGTGTGATAACTTCTTCATCATAACTCCTATGATATTGATTCAACTTCAGGGTGATTATCCAGTTATTTATGAGTCCAAATCAAGCTTCTTAAATTGTGATTCATTCTGGTTTGATTAGAATCAAGAAGAAATTACCAAATCTCAAAACAGGGTAAACTGGAATCACTTGAGTTAAAAGTGGGATAACTTCTTCATCATAACTCCTATGATATTGATTCAACTTCAGGGTGATTATCCAGTGATTTATGAGTCAAAATCAAGGTTCTTACATTGTGATTCATTCTGGTTTGATTAGAATCAAGAAGAAATTAAAAAATTTCCAAAAAGGGTAAACTGGAATCACCTCGGTTAAAAGTGGGATACCTTCTTCATCATAACTCCTATGATATTGATTCAACTTCAGGGTGATTATCCACTGATTTATGAGTCCAACTCAAGGTTCTTACATTGTGATTCATTCTTGTTTGATTAAAATAAAGAAGAAATTGTAAAATCTCCAAACAAGGTAAATTGGACTCACTTCGGTTAAAAGTGGGATAACTTCTTCATCATAACTCTTATGATATTGATTCAAATTCATGGTGATTATATACTGATTTATGAGTCCAAATCAAGCTTCTTATATTTTGATTCATTCTGCTTTGATTAGAATCAATTAGAAATTGTAAAATCTACAAACAAGTAAACTAGAATCACTTCGGTTAAAAGTGGGATAACTTCATTATCATAACTCCTATGATATTGATTCGACTTCAGGGTGATTATCCTCTGATTTATGAGTCCAAATCAAGATTCTTAAAATCGTGAATCATTCTGCTTTGATTAGAATCAACAAGAAATTGCCAAATCTTAAAACAAGGTAAACTGGAATCACTTGGGTTAAAAGTAGGATAACTTCTTCATCATAACTCCTATGATATTGATTCAACTTCAGGGTGATTATCCAGTGATTTATGAGTCCAAATAAAGCTTCTTACATTGTGATTCATTCTGGTTTGATTAGAATCAAGAATAAATTGCAAAATCTCCAAAAAGGGTAAACTGGAATCACCTCGGTTAAAAGTGGGATAACTTCTTCATCATAACTTCTATGATATTGATTCAACTTCAGGGTGATTATCCACTGATTTATGAGTCCAAATAAAGCTTCTTACATTGTGATTCATTCTTTTTTAATTAAAATAAAGAAAAAATTGTAAAATCTTCAAACAGGGTAAACTGGACTCACTTCGGTTAAAAGTGGGATAACTTCTTCATCATAACTCTTATGATATTAATTCAAATTCATGGTGATTATACAAAGATTTATGAGTCCAAATCAAGCTTCTTACATCGTGATTCATTCTGTTTTGATTAGAATCAAGAAGAAATTGTAAAATCTCCAAACATGGTAGACTAGAATCACTTCGGTTAAAAGTGGGATAACTTCATCATCATAACTCCTATGATATTGATTCAAGTTCAGGGTGATTATCTAGTGATTTATGAGTCCAAATAAAGATTCTTAAATCGTGAATCATTCTGCTTTGATTAGAATCAAGAAGAAATTATCAAATCTCAAAACATAGTAAACTGGAATCACTTGGGTTAAAAGTGGGATAACTTCTTCCTCATAACTCCTATGATATTGATTCAACTTCAGGGTGATTATCCAGTGATTTATGAGTCCAAATCAAGCTTCTTACATTGTGATTTATTCTGGTTTGATTAGAATCAAGAAGAAATTGCAAAATCTCCAAAAAGGGTAAACTGGAATCACGTCGGTTAAAAGTGGGATAACTTCTTCATCATAACTCCTATGATATTGATTCAACTTCAGGGTAATTATCGAATGATTTATGAGTCCAAATAAAGCTTCTTACATTGTGATTCATTCTGGTTTGATTAGAATCAAGAAGAAATTGTAAAATATCAAACATGGTAAACTGGAATCACTTCGGTTAAAAGAGGGATAACTTCTTCATCATAGATCTTATCATATTGATTTAACTTCAGGGTGATTATACACTGATTTATGGGTCCAAATCAAGCTTCTTATATCGTGATTAATTCTAGTTTGATTAGAATCAAGAAGAAATTGTAAAATCTCCAAACATGGTAAACTATAATCACTTCGGTTAAAAGTGGGATAACTTCTTCATCATAACTCCTATGATATTGATTCAACTTCAGGGTGATTATCCACTGATTTATGAGTACAAATCAAGATTCTTAAATCGTGAATCATTCTGCTTTGATTAGAATCAAGAAGAAATTGCCAAATCCCAAAACAGGGTAAACTGGAATCACTTGGGTTAAACGTGGGATAACTTCTTCATCATAACTCCTATGATATTGATTCAACTTCAGGGTGATTATCCAGTGATTTATGAGTCCAAATCAAGCTTCTTACATTGTGATTCATCCTGTTTGATTAGAATCAAGATGAAATTGCAAAATCTCCAAAAAGGGTAAACTGGAATCACCTCGGTTAAAAGTAGGATAACTTCTTCATCTTAACTCCTATGATATTGATTCAACTTCAGGGTGATTATCCACTGATTTATGAGTCCAACACAAGCTTCTTACATTGTGATTCATTCTTGTTTGATTAGAATAAAGAAGAAATTGTAAAATCTCCAAACAGGATAAACTGGAATCACTTCGGTTAAAAGTGGGATAACTTCTTCATCATAACTCTTATGATATTGATTCAAATTCATGGTGATTATACACTGATTTATGAGTCCAAATCAAGCTTCTTACATCATGATTCATTCTGCTTTGATTAGAACCAATTAGAAATTATAAAATCTCCAAACATGGTAAACTAGAATCACTTCGGTTAAAAGTGGGATAACTTCATCATCATAACTCCTACGATATTGATTCAACTTAAGGGTGATTATCCAGTGATTTATGAGTCGAAATCAAGATTCTTAAATCGTGAATCATTCGCTTTGATTAGAATCAAGAAGAAATTACCAAATCTCAAAACATGGTAAACTGGAATCACTTGGGTTAAAAGTGAGATAACTTCTTCCTCATAACTCCTATGATATTGATTCAACTTCAGGGTGATTATCCAGTGATTTATGAGTCCAAATCAAGCTTCTTACATTGTGATTCATTCTGGTTTGATTAGAATCAAGAAGAAATTGCAAAATCTCCAAAAAGGGTAAACTGGAATCACCTCGGTTAAAAGTGGGATAACTTCATCATAACTCCTATGATATTGATTCAACTTCAGGGTGATCATCCAGTGATTTATGAGTCCAAATCAATCTTCTTACATTGTGATTCATTCTAGTTTGATTAGAACAAGAAGAAATTGCAAAATCTCCAACAAGGTTAAACTGGAATCACCTCGGTTAAAAGTGGGATAACTTCTTCATCATAGCTCCTATGATATTGATTCAACTTCAGGGTAATTCTCGAATGATTTATGAGTCCAAATAAAGCTTCTTACATTGTGAATCATTCTGGTTTGATTAGAATAAAGAAAAAATTGTAAAATCTTCAAACAGGATAAACTGGAATCACTTCGGTTAAAAGTGGGATAACTTCTTCATCATAACTCTTATGATATTGATTCAAATTCATGGTGATTATACACTGATTTATGAGTCCAAATCAAGCTTCTTACATCGTGATTCATTCTGCTTTGATTAGAACCAATTAGAAATTATAAAATCTCCAAACATGGTAAACTAGAATCACTTCGGTTAAAAGTGGGATAACTTCATCATCATAACTCCTACGATATTGATTCAACTTAAGGGTGATTATCCAGTGATTTATGAGTCCAAATCAAGATTCTTAAATCGTGAATCATTCGCTTTGATTAGAATCAAGAAGAAATTACCAAATCTCAAAACATGGTAAACTGGAATCACTTGGGTTAAAAGTGAGATAACTTATTCCTTATAACTCCTATGATATTGATTCAACTTCAGGGTGATTATCCAGTGATTTATGAGTCCAAATCAAGCTTCTTACATTGTGATTCATTCTGGTTTGATTAGAATCAAGAAGAAATTGCAAAATCTCCAAAAAGGGTAAACTGGAATCACCTCGGTTAAAAGTGGGATAACTTCTTCATCATAACTCCTATGATATTGATTCAACTTCAGGGTGATCATCCAGTGATTTATGAGTCCAAATCAATCTTCTTACATTGTGATTCATTCTAGTTTGATTAGAACAAGAAGAAATTGCAAAATCTCCAACAAGGTTAAACTGGAATCACCTCGGTTAAAAGTGGGATAACTTCTTCATCATAACTCCTATGATATTGATTCAACTTCAGGGTAATTCTCGAATGATTTATGAGTCCAAATAAAGCTTCTTACATTGTGAATCATTCTGGTTTGATTAGAATAAAGAAGAAATTGTAAAATATCAAACATGGTAAACTGGAATCACTTCGGTTAAAAGAGGGATAACTTCTTCATCATAGCTCTTATCATATTGATTTAACTTCAGGGTGTTTATACACTGATTTATGGGTCCAAATCAAGCTTCTTATATCGTGATTAATTCTAGTTTGATTAGAATCAAGAAGAAATTGTAAAATCTCCAAACATGGTAAACTAGAATCACTTCGGTTAAAAGTGGGATAACTTCTTCATCATAACTCCTACGATATTGATTCAACTTCAGGGTGATTATCCACTGATTTATGAGTCCAAATCAAGCTTCTTACATTGTGATTCATTCTGGTTTGATTAGAATCAAGAAGAAATTGCAAAATCTCAAAACAGGGTAAACTGGAATCACTTGGGTTAAACGTGGGATAACTTCTTCATCATAACTCCTATGATATTGATTCAACTTCAGGGTGATTATCCAGTGATTTATGAGTCCAAATCAAGCTTCTTACATTGTGATTCATTCTGGTTTGATTAGAATCAAGATGAAATTGCAAAATCTCCAAAAAGGGTAAACTGGAATCACCTCGGTTAAAAGTGGGATAACTTCTTCATCATAACTCCTATGATATTGATTCAACTTCAGGGTGATCATCCAGTGATTTATGAGTCCAAATCAATCTTCTTACATTGTGATTCATTCTAGTTTGATTAGAACAAGAAGAAATTGCAAAATCTCCAACAAGGGTAAACTGGAATCACCTCGGTTAAAAGTGGGATAACTTCTTCATCATAACTCCTATGATATTGATTCAACTTCAGGGTAATTCTCGAATGATTTATGAGTCCAAATCAAGCTTCTTACATTGTGATTCATTCTGGTTTGATTAGAATCAAGAAGAAATTGCAAAATCTCAAAACAGGGTAAATTGGAATCACTTGGGTTAAACGTGGGATAACTTCTTCATCATAACTCCTATGATATTGATTCAACTTCAGGGTGATTATCCAGTGATTTATGAGTCCAAATCAAGCTTCTTACATTGTGATTCATTCTGGTTTGATTAGAATCAAGAAGAAATTGCAAAATCTCCAAAAAGGGTAAACTGGAATCACCTCGGTTAAAAGTGGGATAACTTCTTCATCATAACTCTTATGATATTGATTCAAATTCATGGTGATTATACACTGATTTATGAGTCCAAATCAAGCTTCTTACATCGTGATTCATTCTGCTTTGATTATAATAAATTAGAAATTGTAAAATCTCCAAACATGGTAAACTAGAATCACTTCGGTTAAAAGTGGGATAACTTCATCATCATAACTCCTATGATATTGATTCAACTTCAGGGTGATTATCCACTGATTTATGAGTCCAAATCAAGCTTCATACATCGTGATTCATTCTGGTTTCATTAGAATCAAGAAGAAATTGTAAAATCTCCAAACATGGTAGACTAGAATCACTTCGGTTAAAAGTGGGATAACTTCATCATCATAACTCCTATGATATTGATTCAACTTCATGGTGATTATCCAGTGATTTATGAGTCCAAATCAAGATTCTTAAATTGTGAATCATTCTGCTTTGATTAGAATCAAGAAGAAATTGCCAAATCTCAAAACAGGGTAAACTGGAATCACTAAAGTTAAAAGTGGGATAACTTCTTCATCATAACTCCTATGATATTGATTCAACTTCAGGGTGATCATCCAGTGATTTATGAGTCCAAATCAAGATTCTTAAATTGTGAATCATTCTGCTTTGATTAGAATCAAGAAGAAATTGCCAAATCCCAAAACAGGGTAAACTGGAATCACTTGGGTTAAACGTGGGATAACTTCTTCATCATAACTCCTATGATATTGATTCAACTTCAGGGTGATTATCCAGTGATTTATGAGTCCAAATCAAGCTTCTTACATTGTGATTCATCCTGTTTGATTAGAATCAAGATGAAATTGCAAAATCTCCAAAAAGGGTAAACTGGAATCACCTCGGTTAAAAGTGGGATAACTTCTTCATCATAACTCCTATGATATTGATTCAACTTCAGGGTGATCATCCAGTGATTTATGAGTCCAAATCAAGCTTCTTACATTGTGATTCATTCTGGTTTGATTAGAATCAAGAAGAAATTGCAAAATCTCCCAAAAGGGTAAACTGGAATCACCTCGGTTAAAAGTGGTATAACTTCTTCATATCAAGCTTCTTACATTGTGATTATCCACTGACTTATGAGTCCAAATCAAGCTTATCCACTGATTTATGAGTCTAAATCAAGCTTCTTACATTGTGATTATCCACTGATTTATGAGTCCAAATCAAGCTTATCCACTGATTTATGAGTCCAAATCAAGCTCTTAATGCAAAATCTCCAAATTCATGGTGATTATCCACTGATTTATGAGTCCAAATCAAGCTTCTTACATTGTGATTCTGTGACAGCCCTCCCCTGTGGGACCCACCTGGCGCTGCAGCGCATCGACCCTAACCCCTCCCTTGTGATACAACCTGCCCGAATTCACCCATAAGCCTCGGCTCACAAATAGGTTATTGGTGAGGTTCAACCCAGGACCTCACCCTTTAACAAATTCTCCCACAGAGAAGCTGTTACCAATTAAACTGCAGATCAATTGGTAACAGCTTCTCTGTGGGAGAGTTGTTAAAGGGTGAGGTCCTGGGTTCGAACCTCACCAATAACCTATTTGTGAGCCGAGGCCTATGGGTGAATTCGGGCAGGTTGTATCACAAGGGAGGGTTTAGGGTCTGATGCAATCCAGGATGAGCCAATCTTAGATGAACTTAATGATGAAGCTGAATGGATGCAAGAACCAAGTTACTATGAAGAAGATGATATGGACCAGACCCAAAATGAAGATGTTTCTCTCTCAGCCCAAAAGAAGTCCAATGACCAGAAAGAAGAACCATTTGTCATATCTGTTGGGCCCATCACGAGATCCAGGTCCAAGAAGCTTATTGAGAAGATTGCTTGCCTTGTTCTGAACCAAGAAAGTGAGGAAGAGTTACTTGGCCAAACCACCATCACCCCAACCACCTTCATTTACTCAGCTGTCTTCTACAACAACTAATTTACTTATGTTTTTGTCTTATTTCTTTTCCCTAAGTGCTCATGCACAAAACTACAAGTCCCAAGGCTGTCATGCACGAAATTGTTGTTATTTTCCTTTAAAACTTTGTTTTGTTTCATTTGGAAAACAATCATCATTTTTATCAAAAACTCTTTTCTCTTTGGTGATTCATTTGTTCTTAGAACAACTTGATTGTGGAGGTGTGTGAACCCAAAACAATCAACAAGCTCTCAATCTGACTGGTGTGTCAAATCCAGAGTGAGAGAGTGAAGAATCTGAGGTCTTTTCCGCAACCCTCAGTGTTTCAATCTATCAAATCCCTTCAAACCATCTATCCATAAACCCTAATTCGTCCATCAAGCCAATATCCATCAAAAACCATCTTTCAATCTGTTACAGAGTAGATCCAACCAAAATCAGAGTGGAAATCCTTGGGAAAAAGTCATTAAGTGGTATCAGAGCAACAACTCTGTTGATCTACAAGTTCTGGGATATTTTTCAATCTCTAAACTATCAAAGTCTGAAACTTTATGGGATTTCAAGTTCATTTCTTTGGGATTTCGAATTCATCTTTTATTCTGGGTATTTCTGTTCTTATCAATCTCTTATCTGTCTATCTGTTTGCAAGTGAGCCAAATCTGATTAAAAAAGAAAATCCCCAGGAGAAATCGGGTTCAGTCTAGGAGAAATCAGACTGAGGTTTGGTAAAATCACTTGCTCATCCAAAATCTTGCAATCTGTCTATCTTTTCTTTTCTTTGGGGATTTGGGTTTCTGCATTTTTCACTTGATTGGGTTGCTTACAGAACCATTGAATCACTATCATCACCAAAAGCTTGAGAGATCAAAGGATATTGTGAGGAGAGAGCTCTGTTTATTGCTAAAGTTTGTTGATTTTGCAGGAAACCATGTCTGGAGAAAACAATGAACAAGAAGGAACACCACCACCTGCTGTCAATATTAATCCTTTTCAAATGCAGGCTCTAATTGCTGAGATCACCAAGCAAGTTCAAGATAATCTGATCAGAAGAGAAGAGGAAGCCAATGAATTATTTTATGGTTCTAGACAGCCTAGAAACAGAGCTGCAGAACGACAAGAAAGGAGAACCAGAAGGGAATCTAGTGAAGTTGAATCTGATGATGCTTATTCCTCTTCAGACAGAAGTGTAACCAGGTCCAGAAGAAACAACAACCAGCGTCCAAGAGTCAATGATAACTTGGGAAATATCAAGCTGAGAATCCCACCTTTTGCTGGAAAGAGTGATCCTGATGCATACTTGGAGTGGGAGAGAAAAATGGAACTAGTTTTTGATACTCAAATCTATTCTAAAGAGAAGAAAGTGAAGCTTGCTGCAACTGAGTTCAGTGGGTATGCTATCAACTGGTGGGAGCAGATCATCCACAAGAGAAGACAAACTGGAGTGCCGCCAGTTACTTCTTGGTATGAAATGAAAACTCTTATGAAAGCTAGATTTGTTCCATCTCATTATGGCAGAGATCTTCACCAGAAGCTCAGGAGACTGACTCAAGGAAACAAGAGTGTAGATGACTATTTCCAGGAAATGGAGACTCTCATGATCAAAGCCAATGTTAATGAAGATGAGGAATCCACAATGGCAAGGTTCCAGGGAGGTCTTAACAGAGATGTGCAGGATCGCCTAGAGATGCAAGACTTCAATAACATGGAAGAACGCCTTCATAAGGCAGTGCTTATTGAGCAGCAGAACAAGAGAAAGTCTTCTTACTCCAGGAACCAGTATGGGTCATCTTCTAAGCCAGCTTACAACAAAGAAGAAAAGAGTATCAGTAAGCCAAAAGAAGAAGTTAGGACATGGGAAAAGAGCAGAGATGACAAAGGAAAAGCACCAGCTACCAGAACAAGAGATGTGAAGTGTTTCAAGTGTCATGGCATTGGACACTATGCTAATGAGTGTTCAAACAAAAGAGCTATGATTCTGCTAGAAGGTGGAGGTTATGAAACCGAAGAAGGAGCTCTAGAAACCAACACTGATGAAGAAGAAGTTGATTATCCAGTCAAGGGAGAGCTACTGGTTACTAGGAGAACTTTGAGTGTGAAGCAAAAGGAAGAAGAGCAGAACCAGCGTGAGAACCTGTTCCATACTAGATGTCAGATTCAAGACAAGGTTTGCAGCTTGATTATTGATGGAGGAAGTTGCACTAATATGGCGAGTTCATCTCTGGTTGAGAAGCTTAATCTGAAGGTTCAGAAACATCCAAAGCCTTACACTCTGCAGTGGCTTAGTGAAGATGGAGATTTGAAGGTACAGAAACAAGTGAAGGTTCCTATCACCATTGGAAGATATGCAGATGAGATACTGTGTGATGTTCTTCCTATGGATGCCGGACATATTCTCTTAGGAAGACCATGGCAGTATGATCACAAGGTGATGCATGATGGATTCACAAATCGCCACTCCTTTGAACACCAAGGCAAGAAGATCACCTTAGTCCCACTGTCACCTCATGAAGTTCACCTTGACCAAGTGCAACTGAAAAACAAAAGAGAGGCTGACAAGGAACAAAAGGTAAGAAACACCAATTTATTTGTCAAGAATGTTGAGGTTAAGAGAAACATGTATGCTCAGCAGGCTATGATCTTGTTTGTTTACAAGAGAACACTAACCTCATCTTCTAACAATGCACCGGCTATTCCGAGTGAGTTTGATTTTATTTTGCAGGAGTATAGTGATGTTTTTGCAGAGGAGAATGAACAAGGTCTGCCTCCAATCCGTGGCATAGAACATCAGATTGACTTTGTTCCAGGAGCTTCATTGCCAAACAGACCAGCCTATCGTTCCAACCCTGTAGAGACTTTGGAGCTTCAAAGACAAGTTACTGAGCTTATGGAAAAAGGTCACATCCGAGAGAGCCTCAGTCATTGTGATGTTCCTGTGCTGCTTGTTCCAAAGAAAGATGGAACTTGGAGAATGTGTGTAGACTGTCTAGCCATCAACAACATCACGGTAAAGTACAGACATCCCATTCCTCGTCTTGATGATATGCTAGATGAACTTCATGGTTCCTGTTATTTTTCTAAAATTGATTTGAAAAGAGGGTATCATCAGATAAGAATGAAAGAGGGGGATGAATGGAAAACTGCTTTTAAAACAAAACATGGCTTGTATGAATGGCTTGTGATGCCATTTGGTTTAACAAACGCCCCTAGCACTTTTATGAGACTGATGAATCATGTCTTGCGGTCTTACATAGGGTTGTTTGTTGTGGTTTACTTTGATGACATTCTAATTTACAGTAAAACCTTGTCTGATCATGTTGAACATTTTAGAAAGGTTTTAGATGTCCTGAGAAAAGAGGTCTTGTTTGCTAACTTTAAAAAGTGCACTTTTGGTACAGATAACCTTGTCTTTTTAGGTTTTGTTGTGACTTCTCAGGGAATACAGGTGGATGAAGAGAAAGTGAAAGCCATAAGAGACTGGCCAACTCCTAAAAACGTGGGAGAAGTGAGAAGCTTTCATGGTCTTGCTGGATTCTATAGGAGATTTGTGAAGGACTTTAGCACCATTGCTGCACCTCTCACTGAAGTGATCAAGAAAACCGTGGGATTCACTTGGGGTCCAGCTCAAGAAGATGCTTTCAAACTGCTAAAAGGGAAGTTGACTAATGCACCACTTCTTATGCTTCCTGATTTCGGAAAAACTTTTGAAATAAAGTGTGATGCTTCTGGTGTAGGTATTGGAGCTGTTTTGATGCAGGAGAAGAAACCCATTGCTTATTTCAGTGAGAAGCTTGGAGGTGCCACTCTGAACTATCCAACCTCTGACAAAGAACTCTATGCCCTAATCCGTGCTCTCCAGACTTGGCAACATTATCTCTGGCCCAAGGAGTTTGTCACTCATACTGATCATGAATCCTTGAAACATCTGAAGGGTCAACAAAAGCTCAACAAAAGACATGCCAAATGGGTGGAGTTTTTGGAAACATTTCCTTATGTCATTCAGTACAAACAAGGTAAGGAGAATGTGGTTGGTGATGCCCTTTCTCGAAGGTACACTCTTCTCTCTACTTTGGAAACTCAACTCCTCGGTTTTGAACAGATTAAGTCATACTATGCAACTGATCCTGACTTCAAAGAAGTTTATTCTAAGTGTTGTAATGTTGCTGTAGAAAAACATTTCAAGAATGATGGTTTTCTGTTTTATGAGTCAAGATTGTGTGTTCCTAACTGTTCTTTGAGAGATCTCTTTGTTAGGGAAGCCCATGGAGGAGGATTGATGGGTCATTTTGGCGTTGATAAAACCCTGAAGAGTTTGCAGCATCACTTCTACTGGCCAAGAATGAGAAAGGATGTGGAAAAGCTGTGCAATCAGTGTGCTACTTGCAAGCAAGCCAAAGCAACAAACCAAACCAAAGGTATGTATATGCCTCTGCCTATTCCATCAGCACCCTGGGTAGATATCTCAATGGATTTTGTTCTTGGACTGCCTAGAACTAGGAATGGAAGAGATTTTATCTTTGTTGTGGTAGATAGATTTTCTAAAATGGCTCATTTCATTCCCTGCCACAAAACTGATGATGCTTCTTTGATTGCTGACTTGTTCTTTAAAGAAGTAGTTCGTTTACATGGAATGCCTAGATCAATTGTGTCTGATAGGGATACTAAGTTCTTGAGTCATTTCTGGAAAACTTTGTGGGCAAAACTTGGAACCAAACTGATGTTTTCTACTACTTGCCATCATCATACTGATGGACAAACTGAAGTAGTTAATAGATCTCTGTCTACTCTCTTGCGAGCAATCATTAAAAAGAATTTAAGACTTGGGAAGATTGTTTGCCTCATGTTGAATTTGCATACAACCATTATGTTCATAGGGCTACTAAATTTTCTCCATTTCAGATTGTTTATGGATTTAGTCCTTTGACTCCTTTAGATATGTTGTCTTTGCCTTTGAAAGAACAAGCTAACCTTGATGGCAAACAGAAGGCCGAGTTTGTTGTGTCTTTGCATAAACAGGTTAAGGAGAATATTGAAGCTATGACAAAGCAGTATGAGAAGTATGCCAACAAAGGAAGGCGTGAACTGATCTTTAATCCTGGAGACTCGGTCTGGATATACCTCAGGAAGGATAGATTTCCAAATGAAAGAAAGTCCAAACTGATGAAAAGAAGAGATGGTCCTTTCAAAGTGCTTGAGCGAATCAACAATAACGCATACAAGATTGATCTTCAAGATAAGTATTCTGTGAGTTCATCTTTCAATGTTTCTGACTTGGCTCCTTTTCATGCAGATCACTTGGATTTGAGGACAAATCCTTTCAAAGGAGGAGGGGATGATGCAATCCAGGATGAGCCAATCTTAGATGAACTTAATGATGAAGCTGAATGGATGCAAGAACCAAGTTACTATGAAGAAGATGATATGGACCAGACCCAAAATGAAGATGTTTCTCTCTCAGCCCAAAAGAAGTCCAATGACCAGAAAGAAGATCCATTTGTCATATCTGTTGGGCCCATCACGAGATCCAGGTCCAAGAAGCTTATTGAGAAGATTGCTTGCCTTGTTCTGAACCAAGAAAGTGAGGAAGAGTTACTTGGCCAAACCACCATCACCCCAACCACCTTCATTTACTCAGCTGTCTTCTACAACAACTAATTTACTTATGTTTTTGTCTTATTTCTTTTCCCTAAGTGCTCATGCACAAAACTACAAGTCCCAAGGCTGTCATGCACGAAATTGTTGTTATTTTCCTTTAAAACTCTGTTTGTTTCATTTGGAAAACAATCATCATTTTTATCAAAAACTCTTTTCTCTTTGGTGATTCATTTGTTCTTAGAACAACTTGATTGTGGAGGTGTGTGAACCCAAAACAATCAACAAGCTCTCAATCTGACTGGTGTGTCAAATCCAGAGTGAGAGAGTGAAGAATCTGAGGTCTTTTCCGCAACCCTCAGTGTTTCAATCTATCAAATCCCTTCAAACCATCTATCCATAAACCCTAATTCGTCCATCAAGCCAATATCCATCAAAAACCATCTTTCAATCTGTTACAGAGTAGATCCAACCAAAATCAGAGTGGAAATCCTTGGGAAAAAGTCATTAGGGTCGATGCGCTGCAGCGCCAGCTGGGTCCCACAGGGGAGGGCTGTCACATAAAAGTCGACTTTTATTTAACGGCCTACCCCACAACTGGGCGGATCGGCCGGCCCTGCAGTGCACCGACCCTAACCCCTCCCCTGTGATACAACCTGCCCGAATTCACCCATAGGCCTCGGCTCACAGGTGGGTTATTGGTGCTCTTGGCGTTACTCGAACCCAAGACCTCACCTTTTAACAACACTCCTACAAAGAAGCTGTCACCAATTGAGCTGAAGATACACGAATATAGATAGGTATAGGAATATATATATATATATATATATACACGATTAATAATAAAAGAAAATACGCCTTGTTTAGTTTTATAGACAATTATAATCTGAAGTAAACCAATATCGGTTTAGAGGAATATTGGGTCACGGTCGTTACAGTTTGGTTGTGGATCTGGAAGTATTTAGTTATACCTTCGAGGGAACATCGGTCAAGGTTGTATTTTTCCAACCAGTTGACCCTGAATTCCCGTAATAAGGAATAGGGCATATCTTGGAGAGCTAAGGGCAGGGTAAAGTGCCAGGAGAAAATCCAGGGGATACCCATGTCTATGTGGAAGTAAATTTTGTTTAGAGGGCCAACTGGTTGGTCGGGTATATGTTTTTTGTAATATGGATAGGTAATGGGTGATTTAAACGGATTTTACAAGTTGAGTAGTTGATGGTGTTTGGATCTTTCGAGTCTCGGTAATGGGTGATTTAATCGGATTTTGAGTCTACTAGGATATACTCATAAAAGGATTTCGTTTTGGATACATTATCGGTAGTAAATTGAGTAGTCATAAGGTGTTGTTTTTGTGGTTTTGTATAGTAAGGAGGCTTGGTAGTTGGGTGTGATGATGATGATGGTGCTGCTGTTTTTGTGGAAGACTCAGCTGCTGCTTTTGAGTATGAGAGAGGAGGGTATTCGGCCAGTGCTGAGAAGGGGTTTGGTGTTAGGATTTTACTTTGTAGGTGTGGTTGGTTTTTGATATAATCCGATGCTGTCATCGGTTTCTTCTTCTTTTGATCACTCATTTTGAATAGACTGTTGTTGATTATCTGTTGTTTTTCCCTGTAAATACTCTCTTGTTAGAAAATCCGGTAAAGAATTGTTTTCTCCTTTAATATATTGAATATCGAAATCAAAAACTGATAGTATAGCTTGCCATCTTGCGAATATTTGTTTGGATACCAAATTTTTGACATCTTTTTGTAATATCTCTTTCGCTGATTTACAATCTACGCGTAGTAAGAATTTTTTATTTACTAAATCGTCTGAAATTTAGAAATACAATTTACAATGGAAAGTACTTCCTTCTTAACTGTTGAGTAGTGTTTTTGTGGTCCTAGCCAAACTCCTGAATGAAATCTAAATATAGATTCTATTTTTGAGTTTGGTAAATTTTGTTTAAGAATTCCACCATAACCAATTTCTGAAGCATCTGTTTCAACAGTCATATCTGCTTCAGGATTTGGTATTGATAGACAAGGAAGAATTTTGACCTTTTGTATCGCATAAAAAACCTTGAAATTGACACACACTGACACTTTAAACCTTAAACTTTTTCGACTATCACTTTAAACTTTCAAATTGGCCTTTGTATCAAAAAAAACCTTCAACTTGGCTTACTTGTTCATCAAGTAAAATGTTGACATGTCCAACAGGTAAAAGTGATGATGTGTCAGTTATTTATGAAAAATAATAATTATTTAATTAAAATAAATAAAAATAAAAAATCAAAAAAACTAAAAAGTTAAAATGAAAAAATAAAAATAAAATTCAAAAATAAAAAACCAGAAAATTTAAAATTTAAAATTAAAAAATATTTCAAAATAAAAAATAAATAAATTAAAATACAGAAAATGAAATTTTTTTAGAAAATTAAACAAAAGTTAAAGAAGAAATCACAAATTAAAAAAAAATTCTATTTTAAATTACAAAATTATTTTAAATAAAACAAACATATCATCGTGACAATAACAATTTCAAACATATCACTAATGACGATGGTGATTTCTCACATAACCATTAACGCCTCACATAACCATTAACGGTGACGTTTTTAACGTATCTCTAACGATAGTTTGATTATTGACATATCTCTAACGATAGTTTCCGACATCATCATTAAAAACTTTAACATTATCTATCATTTAAAAAAAACTTGACATATCTACTGTTTTAAATGATGGTTATAGAAAACATCGTTATTGACATATATACCATCATTTTTAACGATGATGTCAAAAATTAGCGTTCAAGATATGTCCAAAACGTCATTGTTAATGGTTATGTGAGAAACCAACATCATCATCAGTGATATCTTTGAAATTGTTATTGTCAACGATGATAAATCTATTTAAAAAAAATCTTGTAATTAAAAAAATATATTTGGAATTTTTTTTTGAATTTTGTGCTTTTTCTTTTATTTTCTTTTAATTTCTCAATTTTCATTTAATTTTCTGTATTTTAATTTAATCTAATTTATTTTTGAAATTTTACTTTATTTTCTGAATTTTTATTTTAGTTTTCTTATTTTATATTAATTTTTCTAAACTTTTATTTAATTTTTTATTTATTTTATTAATTAAATAATTATTATTTTTCGGAAAAAACCTACAAATCATCACTTTTACCTGTTGGACAGGTCAACTTTTTACTTGATAAATAAATAAGCCAAATTAAAGATTTTTTGTGATACAAATGCCAATTTGAAGGTTTAAAGTGATAATCGAAAAAGTTCAAGGTTTAAAGTGTCAGTGTGTGCCACTTTCAAGGTTTTTTATGCGATTTTCCCCTTCTTTTACTAAAAGAGTGTGTTGATTAGTCCAAGGTTTTGGATTTTTTTGAAGTCTTTGAAATAAAGGGTATATTTTTTTCGGAGATTAGGCAAAAAATCTGAAACATAATTTAAACAACCTAGAAATCTTTGTAACTGAGTTTTTTCTTTCAATTCATCCGGAAATTTATCCGCGAATTCAATTGATCTTGATATTGGTGTAATTGTCCCTTGATATATGTTTTGTCCTAAAAACCTTATTTTTGTTTGAAATAAAGTCATCTTTTTTGCTGATATGACTAAACCATGTGTTTTTACTATTAAGAAATGTGTTAAAGTGCCTAATATGTTGATCTATTGATGTTGAGTATACTAATACGTCGTCTATGTATACGATGGTGAATTTGGAGTAATTGTTGAATATATCATTCATTATATGTTGAAATTCGGAAGGTGCATTTTTTAGTCCAAAAGGCATCACGTTCCATTCGTAATGTCCGAATGGTACTGTAAATGTTTTTTTGTATTTATCTTGTTCGGCAATATGTATTTGCCAGAATCCACTTTTCATGTAAAATTTTGAATAAATTTTTGCATCATAAAGTCGTTTTAATAAATCTCTTTTGTTTGGTATTGGATATCTTATCCATTGTAATACATCGTTTAGTGGTCTATAATTTATTACTAATCGTGGTACTCCACGTTCTTTTTCGGCTTGATTATTTACGTAAAAGGCCGAAGAAATCCATGAGAATTTAGAAGGCCTAATTATTTTTTTTTCTAATAATTCGTTTATCTCTTGTTTACAATGTTCTAATAATTCTTTATTCATTTGAATAGGTCGCGCTTTTGTTGGTATGTTTTTCTCATTAAATTCTTTTATATATGGTAATTCTACTGTGTGTTGTTTTTTTCCCAGAAAGCGTTTGGTAATTCTGAGAAAACTTGATTTAATATTTCATTTTCGATAGTTTTAATTTTCCTTATTACATGAGGTGTTTGAAGCTGTTCCTCTATTTTTTATAGCTTATTTCAGTTTGTAAATATTGAATATGATTTTTTTTCCTTTTATTAAATTTATTGTTTTTTGAATTGTATTATGTTGTAGATTTAATATCTCTTTAGTTTTCATAGGAGATAAGAATTCAAATGATAATTTTGTTCCTACTACTTTGGTGGTTACTCCTATTTTTGTTACTTTGAATGGATATATTTGTGTAAAGAATGGGGTTCCTAGTATTACTTCTTGTGTAAGGTTTTTAACTAATATAAATTGATTTTTGAAGCAATATCCTTGATTACATATTTTTCCGCATGATAGTTTATATTGGAGTTTTAGACTACTTCCGTTGGCTCCACTTAATTTTTCAGTAGATTTTTCATAATATTTTGTTGGTATAATTCCTTCTCTAATACAATTATAATCGGCTCATGTGTCCATTAATGCTATTATATTTATTTTAAAATCATGTCATACATGTAATGTAATACTTGTGTACCATTTTTGATAGTTGATTTTTTCAATTGTTTGAATATATTCTTCTGTATTCTCAATTTGTTTGCCTTTGTCGATTTCTAGACTAGTATTGCTTGTAGACGTTTTAGTAGAATTTTTGTTTCGGTTAATGATAATCTAGCGTCTATTTGTAATTGTTTTAATTCTTTTTGATTTAGTGTTAATTGTAGTTCTTTAATTTGTGTTTTTTAGTGTTTTACTTCGTTTTGTAATTATCCTGTAGTAACTTGCTTAAATAGACTTTGTGTTGGATATTTTTCAAATATTTTGTTTAAACTAAATGGTTGTGGAGTAGATAGTTGATTTTCTTGGCATATTATATCCTTTAATTTGGTTAAATAGTCTTTTTTTAGTTTTTGGATCACTAATTTTATCAATTATGTCTAATAGGAAATGTTTGTCAATGTCTTTAGTTATTACATTAATTGTTTTACAGTTGCATAGATTATCTGATAATTCTTCTTGTGTGTCTGTGGAGGAATCGCTTATGTTTCCTATTTCATCTATAGAGTTTTCACTACTTGTTTCTTCAGATTCAGATATTAATAGTCGGGTTAAATTTTCTTGAATATCTTGTTGATCTTTGAATATTTCTTTATTTTTCTTTTCATTTTACATTCGGTGGACTTATGTCCTGGTCGTTTGCAATTCCAGCATACTATCCTTTGTTTATTAGTTGGTTTATGTTTTTTATCATAATACTGATTAGTCGATTTTTTTGTTAAAAGTTTTATTTTTGTGGTAATATTTAGTATGATTATTTTTATTATGTCTATATTTTAATCTTTTGATTCTAGATGGAGCATTTAGTTGAGTATAGCCGTATTGTTCACAAAATGAACACATAGTTGGTTTGAACTTTATTTTATCGTTTCATTTTTTATCTTTATGTTCTTGGCATATAGCTAATCCTTCTTTTTTAATAAATGCAAATAATTGACCATATGTTATTGAATTCCAGGGGATTGGTTGTCCTCCCGAATACTCTTATATTTTATTTATTACTCTTTCTGCAAAGAAAGATGGTCATCCCGGAATAAATCGTTCTTTCCAAAATGGTTGATTATAGTCATTTCTTTGGAATGTATTTGTTACAAAAATATCTTTATACCATTTAAAATCTCCTAATGTTGGACACCTTAAGTTTGTTAATATGATCTTTTTACTTTCTAGTTCTTCTTTTGGGTTTCCTATAAAATGCATTGTTAAAGTATGACTTAATACTTCAACTGCATTTGATACTTCTATTTCTTGTATAAAACCTTCTTCGTCTTCTTGAGTTTTTATTTCTACATGGTTAATTATTGAATCTTGTGTAATTGTATCTAGTGAATTATCCCACCAATATTTTGATGCTCCATTAAATCCTACTATTAGTAAAACACATGTTTGTTTATCAGTATTTCCTTTAGCTTTGTAGGCCATAGCGGCCATTCCCATTTCTTGAAATAAGTTTCATTACTTCATATTCTGATCTACCATCTATATTCCACTCGTATATACCATCTCCTGTATATTTTTACTAGTATATTTATGATGTTCTTCGAATAGTAAGTCAAGTGGGGAATGTCTTCGATAATATGGTCTTTTAGATTTATTTTTATACGATTTATTTCTTGATTATCGTTTTCTGATTGAGAGGAGATTGGAATATATTCACTATCATCTTCATCTATTATGTTGATTCCTTTGTTTTTATCTAGTTTATCTAACCTGGTTGCGATTGATTTTAAAATTTCATTTTCTGGAAATTTAATTTGTTTTGTTATAGGTTTAAAAATTGGGTAAGATGTGGATGAAAATGGATGTTGAATACTTTGTTCTAATTTGTTATTTTCATTGTTATTTAATTTGTTATTGATGTTGTCTATTTGTTTAGAAATTGTGTATAAGATCTGGATTTGATAATTATTTTGCTGGTATATTGATTTAATGTCTTGCATGAATACTTGTTCTTTATCATCTTTATTAGCTCATGTTTTAAAAGGTGTTGCTAATACTTTTCGATTTAAAGTGCTTAATTTTAAATCCCTTAAAGGTGGATGGATAGCTTTAATTTTATTACCGTCTGTTTGTTCCCATATTTGACTTAGTGAAGTATTTACTAGAATTGTTTTAAAGGGGTAGTTAATATCATGCGTTGTTGAGTAAATTTCAAACCATGTGAAAAATGGGATGTTTACTTTCTTTAATATCATATAATCATACCATTTTCCCTGAATTTTATAGTTTGCTGTTTAGAAAACGTATTAAAATACCAATTTCGTTTTTCTTCATTTTTTTTTGAATAAAAATCTTCTTTAATATAATGTTTATCAATTTCGTATTCTTTTGTTATAGTATTTATCGACTTAAAGTCCGATGGAGTAGGGGATGTTGGATACATTTCTTGATCTGGTTCTGCTATAGGTGCTTTAAATCTAATTGGTTCATCTGGTTTAGTATTTTGATTTACACTTTCCGTTTCTGAATTTGTACTAGTTTGTCCAGTACGATATTCAGAAAAAAAGCCCTTGAATGATATGAACTTATCCTAGGTGGGAGTGGATCTCTATAGGATCCAAATTGTAATAATATTTTCCCATCTCTTTGTTTATTTTTGATATATTCTTTTGTTCAAAATTTCTAGGTGGTTGAGTAATTTCAATCTTCCATTGATCTGGGATAGTTATTTCATCCCACTTTAGTTGTTTAGGTGTATTTGTTGATGTTGATGCATTTTTAGATCTAAAGAATTTTCTAAACAAAGATGCCATATTTCTAATCTATGTTCAAGCTCATAATAGAGAATACTAACCGGTTCTAAATGGACACAACTGTGGCTTGCCAATGGTCTTATTGCCTTCTTTGGTCTTGCTGCCTTGAACACCAACAGTGACAGTGTTGCTTTAGAGGATTATAATTCTTTACACGAGTTTAGAATAGATTAGAATTCAGAAGTCCTCTTTTAAAAATTCTTATAAAAAAATTGCATCTAATTTGAATGATCGTTTTGGCTCTGATACCATTATCTTATTTTTGAATTAATTGTTTTTTAATTCTCGTAATAATTATGTTATTATTGTTTGATAGACAAAGTTTTAATATGTAAATATAAAATTTGTGCACAGTAATGATTAAAACTTACTTTTATTATCTCGAATTAGGATACAAGTTCTTGATAATACTGAATTGAGATTACAAAGTTTGAAACTTAGAAAATTTTTTTGCGAGAAGAGAGTTTTTAGAGAGAGAGAGGCAAAGCAGAAGTCGCTTGTGTCCTTCTTGCTGAAAATGGACATGTATTTATAGCCACAGTTTGTTTGCATAGCATCTTGTGACGTGTGGTCTTCTAGTGGTGCCGACACTTGGTTTGATACGTGTCATCTTCTAGTGGTGCCGACAGTCTTGAGTGAATTGCTTGATAGAGACTTTGTCCTTTTGCGAGAGAAGTCTTCATGTGGGCTCCATCTTGTTGGGCGGATATCTTTTGCATACTGATTCCAGTGATTTCTTGGTAGATATACAAATATATTCTGTATATTATTTTACAAATAGCAAACTGTTATGAACCAGACGGTTTGGAAATGCACATAAGTGGGCTTATCTACTTGGTCTACACAAAGTATGCATATGCATATGTTTGGGAATGCATATGCATCACGGATGGGCCATCCCATTTACCACTTAGTCCAGCTGACATTTAAGCCTTGTTAACTTGTCCCACATCGAGTATGTGATGTGGGCAAGTCGGCCATCTACTTATATATATATGTATCCTCTTTTGTACTTATTTGATATAGAAGAAAGCAATAAGAACAAGTCTTTATACACTTATCTAAACCCTAGCCGCCTACTCTCTCTCTATCTAACCTAGTTCCTATCGAGACTAACCTCTAGAAGACACGAGATTCATAACACGTTATCAGCACGATCCTGCTCTAAGCCCAACCATCTCGAGTCCTAGATTGAAGCTCTACCAGCTGGCACACCTCAACACCAACCCAAAACCCTAATCGGCGAACCTCTCTCTCTCTTAGATTTGATCGATTATTTCATATAGATCTAAGAACTAATCTTTTGTATCTTGTCTTTGGTTGATTGTTTAAGGTTCCCAAGAGGAAACCAAAGGAGAAAATCGATCAAGGAATAAGGTATGTCATCCAACCCATCTTGAGGTTCATCGATTTTGTTTAGAATTGTTGTTAAGGTTACTACGGTTTGGTTTTTGATTTTCGCCATTGATAAGAACCATTAGGTTGCTAGATTCATTGCTAGGCTGCTAGAAAATCGAAAATACCAAAACCCTAATCGAAAAAGGAAAACCTAAATCAATCCAATTTAGGAAAACCTAACCTAAAATGAAAACCGTAATCCAAAAAGGAAAACCTAAATCAATCCGATTTAGGAAACCATACCTAAAAGGAAACCCTAATTATAAAAGGAAAACCTAATCCGAAAAGAAAACTTTCCTAAATTAGAAACTTACCTAAACTTACCCAAACTTACCTAAAATGGAAACTTACCTAAAATGGAAACTTACCCAAAATGGAAAATTCCCTGAAAAGGAAACTTTAGTGAAATGGAAACCTACCTAAAATACCTAAACTTACCTAAAAAGGAAACTTACCTGAAAAGGAAACTTACCTGAAAAGGAAACTTTCCTAAAAAGGAAACTCATCTAAAAAGGAAACTTTCCAAATTTCTAAAATTATAAGATCTAAATATTAAAACCCTATAATAGTTAAGGAAAGTTTGTTTTTATACTTTGGTCGATGATACTAGACCTATTGGTCGATGATGTTAGACCCACTGGTCGATGATGCTATACCCATGGTCAAGGATGCTAGACCGTGAACCGCGAATGGTCGGTGGTACGTACCGTGCAGTACGAACGGGTCACGAACGCGGATGAATAGACGGCACGGCCAGTCACGTACCATAAGGTACGAACCCGCGGTGACCCATACGAACCACGACCCGCGATTAATACATGAACCGCGGATGGTACATACCATGCGGTACGGATGGACCACGAACGCGGACGATGGACGCTACGTACCTTGTGATACGACCCGTTACGTACCATATGGTACGAACCCACAGTGATCCGTACGAACCACGAACCGCGGTCATACCACGACCACAGACGGTCGATCACCCGCATCATGCGGATAGACAAAGGTCCATTTGGGTCGATGATGCCTACCCTCAGGTACGGCTAGACCTTGATCCGCAACGATCAATGATGCGTACCATGTACGTCTAGATCGCGGATGGTCGATGACCCGTAACAACGGATAGACCACGAACCACATGGGTCGATGAAGCGTACCAAGACGTACAGCCAGACCGTGTACTTGTCCAATCGGTTTTAAAACTGATTTCCATTACGATTTTAAATGGACAAGAGATGTGGTATGTTAAAGCCTAAACAATCTGAATCTCATTTTCAGATGCCAAACATCACAAACTTGGACTTTCCACCCCTCAATGTCAAAGGTGACAATTACCTGCAATGGGCATTAGACGTTGAGATATCTCTTGGAGCCAAAGGCCTAGAGCATTGCATCATTGAAGATAACAATGCCAGCAAGAGAGAAAACTCTAAAGCCCTGATGCACATCCGACATCACATAGAGGAAATCTTGAAAGCTCAGTACCTCACAATGAATGATCCATATGAGCTATGGAAAGAATTAAAGATGAGATATGATCATCAAAGGACCCTGGTTCATCCAGCGGCCACCTATGAGTGGATACACCTCAGGATTCAGGACTTCAAGTCCATGAACGAGTAAAACTCAACCTTGTTCAGGATAGTCTCACAACTGAGGCTATGTGGCAAGATTGTAACTGATACACAGTCCTAGAAAAGACATTCCAGACAATGTCTTCAAGCAACATATTGCTCCAGCAACAGTATAGACAAAAAGGTTTCAAAACCTATAGTGAACTCATTCAATGTCTATTGCTTGCTGAACAAAACAATGAGCTGCTCCTGAAGAACAGTGAGCTTAGACCCCCAGGTACTAAGCCTATCCCAGAGGCACATCATGTCCAGCCTAAGGACGATACAGAGGCTAACCATGTCCATTACGACCGAAAGGGTCGCAGTTCCTCATATGGTCGAGAACGCGGCCGCGGAAGTCAAACGCGAGGACGTGGACGTGGTAACCATAACAAAGGGCGTTCTACCCCTTATGATCGTCCAAACCAGTCCAATCATGGACGTGGTAAAGGCAAAGGCACTGGGATATCTTCAAGGATTCAGAATCCTGGGACCTCACCTTGCCACAGATGCGGGATGTCCAACCATTGGGCAAAGAATTGCCGAACCCCTAAGCATCTGGTTGACCTCTATCAAGCGAGTCTAAAAGGCAAGAACCCAGAAGCTCATATGATGTATCAGGATGATGAGGGTGACTTTGATCACGGCAGATATGATCCTACAGATCACGAGACTGATCACAGCAAAGACGATCCTACGGATCATGAAACTTCAGACATGTTGAAGTAATAACCAAGTGATGTTTTGGTGTTTAGGATCTTTATATTTTAAAAGTTTTTTTATTTTATTTTATTCTATGGAACTTTGTTACTCCGTTCATTTTAATATGTCTAGAATGAAAGGAAGTATGGACACACTTGTGGTTGACAGTGGATCAAGCCACACTATCCTGAAGGATAGGGCATTCTTCGTTGATCTAACGTTGAAAGATGCCAATGTAAACAAAATAGCTGGTGTATCGTCACTTATCAAAGGCTATGGCCCAGCTTATGTTCTATTACCAAATGGAACACATCGAGAAATAGATGAAGCATTATACTCTCCTGATTCAGTGAGAAGTCTTTTAAGCTTCAAAGACATTCACAAGAATGGATTACACAGTGAGACAATTGGAGAAGGAGCCAAAGAGTTCTTGAATATATACGAACTCGACCATGACCATAAGAAGGTCTTGGAAACGATACCAGCTATGGCCACTGGTCTTTACTATGCCAAGATCAGTGCGGTCGAAGCCAATGCTATAATAAGCAAAGAATTCAAACAGAATTTCAATTTGTGGCACGACCGCCTAGGGCACCCTGGAACGGGTATGATGCGTAGACTCATCATAAACTCAAATGGTCATGACCTTAAGGGTAGACGAGTTATCCCTAAGAACCATACATGCGCCCCATGCGCACAAGGGAAACTTAAAGTCAGACCATCACCAATCAAAGTATCAAAGGAAACCATCGGTTTTCTGGAAAGGATTCAAGGTGACATCTGTGGACCAATCAATCCACCTAGTGGAACGTTTAGGTACTTCATGGTACTCATTGATGCGTCCACAAGATGGTCACATGTGTGTTTATTATCCACACGTAATCTAGCCTTAGCTAGACTACTTGCCCAAATCATCAGATTGCGAGCACACTTTCCAGACTTTCCTTTAAAGACTATACGTCTTGACAATGCTGGTGAATTCACATCCCAAGCCTTTTATGAGTATTGTATGTCCATGGGGGTGACAGTTGAACACTCCGTGGCACATGTCCATACAAAAAATGGTCTAGCCAAATCCTTTATCAAAAGGATCCAGATGATTGCTAGACCCTTACTCATGAAAAGTAACTTACCGACCACAGCTTGGGGTCACGCAGTCTTACACGCTGCGGAGTTAATACACATCAGACCGTCGAACGAGCATAGATATTCGCCATCCCAACTCTTAACGGGTCGAGAGCCAGACATCTCCCATCTAAAAACATTTGGATGCGCCGTTTATTATCCAATTGCTCCACCACAAAGAACTAAGATGGGAGCTCAAAGCAGGATGGGAATATATGTCGGATATGAATCTTCCTCGATCATAAAATGACTCGAGCCAACCACGGGTGATCTATTTAAGGCCAGGTATGCAGATTGCCACTTCATGGAATCTGAGTATCCGACATTAGGGGGAGACAATAGCAGACCGGTAAAAGAAATCACATGGAATCATACATCCATCATATGGCAAGATCCTCGAACTCAAGCATGCAATCTTGAGGTTCATAAGATTATACATCTTCAAGAGCTAGCTAATAAAATGCCAGATTCCTTTACCGACCCAAACAGAATGACTAAGTCATACATACCAGCTGCTAATGCACCAATAAGACTAGATGTCCAAAAGGGACATAACCAAGTGGCTACTGAGTGTAAAACACGTCTCAAACGTGGCAGACCAATTGGTTCCAAAGATAAGGCCCCTCGCATGACTAAGAAAGGTGCAAAACAAACCGTGGTCGATGGGCACAAGAATCTTGTCGATGTGGTCGACCCATCAGTCCCGCGGCTCCGGGACACGGGTGAACCAACGTCCGGACACATTCCGGACGTACCAGAATCCGCAGACATGAGCATTGGTACGGATGCTAAGGTACCTAATGGGATTTGGGACGCCAAAACTCAGGGTATTGAACCTCCGGACAATGAAGAGATCCCAACTAATTACACCATGTCTGGTAAACAATGGAACAGAAAACATGTCGACATGAATGATATATCCGCATACCAAGTAGCACTTGAGATCATTACTCATGATGATGAGGATCTAGAACCCACGTCAATATACAAATGTATGCAAAGAAAGGATTGGCTTAAATGGAAAGAAGCAATCAACGTGGAGTTAAACTCTTTTAAGAAAAGAGGTGTATTCGGTCCTATTTTCCGAATACCAGATGCTGTAAACACAATGGGCTACAAATGGGTCTTTGTGAGGAAAAGAAATGAGAACGGTGAAGTCGTGAGGTATAAAGCCCGACTTGTTGCACAAGGATTCTCACAGAGACCGGGAATCGATTATGAGGAGACTTATTCTCCCGTGGTGGATGCAACAACATTCCGATTCCTAATCAGTCTGGCCATAAGAGAAAATCTGGATTTACGGTTAATGGATGTAGTAACCGCATATCTTTATGGTCCACTGGATAATGAAATATACATGAAAGTACCAGATGGTATAGAAATACCAAAGCATGCTAAAGGTTCTCGAGAACAACATTGCATCCAGCTTAACAAAGCTTTATATGGCTTGAAACAATCAGGTCGCATGTGCTACAATCGGTTAAGTGAATACTTACTGAAAGAGGGCTACAAGAATGATCAAGTAAGCCCATGTATATTCATTAAGAAATCGAGCCAAGGCTATGTGATCATAGCCGTGTATGATGATGACCTCAACATACTCGGGACGACCAATGAAATTGCCTTAGCAGTTTCATACCTCAAACGAGAATTTGAGATGAAAGACTTGGGAAAGACCAAGTTTTGCCTGGGACTGCAAATTGAACATCTTACAGATGGAATCCTTGTGCACCAAAAGACCTATACTGAAAAGGTTCTTAAAAGGTTTAAGATGGATAAATGTCATCCACTCAGCAGTCCTATGGTTGTAAGATCCCTCGGTCTTGAAACTGACCCATTCAGACCAAAGGCAGAGGATGAAGAGGTGCGTGGTCCGGAGTATCCTTACCTTAGTGCCATTGGTGCCTTAATGTATTTAACTACACATACTAGACCTGACATCTGTTTTGCTATGAGTCTTTTATCCAGGTTCAGCTCATGTCCGACCATAAGGCACTGGAATGGGATCAAACACATCCTAAGATACCTGCAGGGAACTAAGGATGTGGGATTGTTTTACTCTAACCAAAACAAAGAAAGTTTGATTGGTTTTGCTGATGCAGGTTTTCAATCCGACCCACATACTGCGAAGTCTCAAACAGGTTATGTTTTCACATATGGAGGCACAGCCATTTCATGGAGATCAGTCAAGCAGACCATCTCGGCAACATCATCCAACCATTCGAAGATATTTGCCATCCATGAAGCAAGCAGAGAGTGTTTTTGGTTGAGACTTATGACACATCAGATTCGATCATCATGTGGGATCACGAACGGAAAAGAAGAACCGACCATCATCTATGAAGACAACGCGGCCTGCATAGCCCAACTCAAAGATGGTTACATCAAGGGTGACAAGACGAAGCATGTTCTACCCAAGTTCTTCTTCACCCATGATCTACAAAAAGAAGGCGAGGTCAAGGCACTCCAGGTCCGATCCAGTGAGAATTCGGCCGACCTCTTCACCAAGGCATTACCAACTTGCACGCTCAAGAAGCTCATGTTCCAGATTGGTATGCAATCATTGAAAAGCCTTCAGTGATGTTCACTTCAGGGGGAGTAATGCGGCTGTACTCTTTTTCCTATCTATGGCTTCCCTTTTTACCACATTGGGTTTTGGGTTTACCATAGAAAGGTTTTAACGAGGCAGTATACCAAACGCATTGCAAACTCTAGACGGTTATGGCATTCAGGGGGAGTGTTATGAACCAGACGGTTTGGGAATGCACATAAGTGGGCTTATCTACTTGGTCTACACAAAGGCCAATCGGCCCATATGCATCACGGATGGGCCAGCCCATTTACCACTTAGTCCAGCCGACATTTAGACCTTGTTAACTTGTCCCACATCGAGTATGTGATGTGGGAAAGTCGGCCATCTACTTATATATATATATATATATATATATATATGTATCCCCTTTTGTACTTATTTGATATAGAAGAAAGCAATAAAAACAAGTCTTTAGACACTTATCTAAACCCTAGCCGCCTACTCTCTCTCTATCTAACCTAGTTCCTATCGAGACTAACCTCTAGAAGACACGAGATTCATAACACAAACCGTAATAATACAAATAAAATCCAAAATAATATACAGAGTTATGATGAAGAAGTTATCCCACTTTTAACCGAGGTGATTTTAGTTTACCCTGTTTGTAGATTTTGCAATTTCTTCTTGATTCTAATCAAACCAGAATGCATCATCATGTAAGAAGCTTGACTTGGACTCATAAATCAGTGGATAATCACCCTGAAGTTGAATCGATATCATAGGAGTTATGATGAAGAAGTTATCCCACTTTTAACCGACGTGATTCTAGTTTACCATGTTTGTAGATTTTGTAATATCTTCTTGATTCTAATCAAACCAGAATGAATCACGATGTAAGAAGCTTGATTTGGACTCATAAATCGGTGAATAATCACCCTGAAGTTGAATCAAAATCATAGGAGTTATGATGAAGAAGTTATCCCACTTTTAACCGAAGTGATTCTGGTTTACCCTGTTTGGAGATTTGACAATTCTTCTTGATTCTAATTAAACAAGAATGAACCATGATCTAAGAAGCTTGATATAAACTCATAAATCTTTTGATAATCACCCTGAATTTGAACTAATATCATAGGAGTTATCCCACTTTCAACCGACGTGATTCCAGTTTATCCTATTTAGAGATTTTTTAATTTCTTCTTGATTCTAATGAACCCAGAATGAATCACGATTTAAGAAGATTTATTTGGACTCATAAATTAGTGTATATTCACAATGAAGTTGAATCAATATCATTGGAGTTATGATGAAGAAGGTATCCCACTTTTAACCCAAGTTATTCCAGTTTACCATGTTTTGAGATTTTGCAATTTCTTCTTGATTATAATCAAACCAGAATTAATCACAATGTAAGATGCATGATTTGGACTCATAAATCAGTTTATAATTACCCTGAAGTTGAATCAATATCATAGGAATTATGATGAAGAAGTTATCCCACATTTAACCGAAGTGATTCCAGTTTACCATGTTTGGAGATTTTGCAATATCTTCTTGATTCTAATCAAACCAGATTGAATCACGATGTAAGAAGCTTGATTTGGACTCATAAATCAGTGGATAATCACCCTGAAGTTGAATCAATATCATAGGAGTTATGATGAAGAAGTTATCCCGTTTTTAACCAAAATGATTCCAGTTTATGTTTTGAGATTTTGCAATTATTTCTTGATTCTAATCAAACCAGAACGAATCACGATGTAAGAATATTGATTTGGACTCATAAATCAGTGTATACGTACCCTGAAGTTGAATCAATATCATAGGAGTTATGATGAAGAAGTTATCCCACTTTTAACCGAAGTGATTCTAGTTTACCATGTTTGGAGATTTTGCAATTTCTTCTTGATTCTAATCAAACCAGATTGAATCACGATGTAAGAAGCTTTATTCGGACTCATAAATCAGTGTATATTCATTCTGACGTTGAATCATTATCATAAGAGTTATGATGAAGAAGTTATCCCACTTTTAACCGACGTGATTCTAGTTTATCCTGTTTTGAGATTTGGCAATTTCTTCTTGTTTGTAATCAAAGCAGAATGAGTCACGATATAATAAGCTTGATTTGGACTCATAAATCAGTGGATAATCACCCTCAAATTGAATCAATATCATAGGAGTTATGATGAAGTAGTTATCCCACTTTTAACCGAAGTGATTCTGGTTTGCCCTGTTTGGAGATTTGACAATTCTTCTTGATTCTAATTAAACCAGAATGAACCACGATCTAAGAAGCTTGATTTAAACTCATAAATCATCCGATAATCACCCTGAAGTTGAACTAATATCATAGGAGTTATGATAAAGAAGTTATCCCACTTTCAACCGACGTGATTCCAGTTTACCCTAATTGGAATTTTTTCAATTTTTTCTTGATTATAATCAAACCAGAATGAACACGATGTCAGAATATTTATTTGGACTCATAAATCAGTCGATATCATAGGAGTTATTATGAAGAAGTTATCCCACTTTTAACCCAAGTGATTCCAGTTTACCATGTTTTGAGATTTGGCAATTTCTTCTTGATTCTAATCAAAGCAGAATGAATAACGATTTCAGAAGCTTGATTTGGACTCATAAATCAGTGTACAATCACCCTGATGTTGAATCAATATCATAGGAGTTATGATGAAGAAGTTATTCCACTTTTAACCGAAGTGATTCCAGTTCACCCTGTTTAGATATTTTGCAATTTCTTATTGATTCTAATCAAACCAGAATGACTCAAGATGTAAGAAGCTTGATTTGGACTCATAAATCAGTGTATAATCACCCTGAAGTTGAATCAATATCATAGGAGTTATGATGAAGAAGTTATCCTACTTTTAACCGACATGATTCTAGTTTACCCTGTTTTGAGATTTGACTATTTCTTCTTGTTTCTAATCAAAGCAGAATGATTCACGATTTAAGAATCTTGATTTATACTCATATATCAGTGTATAATCACCCTGAAGTTGAATCAATATCTTAGGAGTTATGATGAAGAAGTTATCCCACTTTTAACCGACGTGATTCCAGTTTACCATGTTTGGAGATTTTGCTATTTCTTCTTGATTCTAATCAAACAGATTGAATCACGATGTAAGAAGCTTGATTTAGACTCATAAATCAATGGATAATCACCCTGAAGTTGAATCAATATTATAGTAGTTATGATGAAGAAGTTATCCCACTTTTAACCAAAGTGATTCCAGTTTATGTTTTGAAATTTTGCAATTACTTCTTGATTCTAATCAAACCAGAATGAATCACGATGTAAGAAGCTTCATTTGGGCTCATAAATCAGTGTATAATTACCCTGAAGTTGAATCAATATCATAGGAGTTATGATGAAGAAGTTATCCCACTTTTAACCGAAGTGATTCCAGTTTACCATGTTTGGAGATTTTGCAACTTCTTCTTGGTTCTAATCAAACCAGATTGAATCATGATGTAAGAAGCTTTATTCGGACTCATAAATCAGTGTATAATCACCATGAAGTTGAATCATTATAATAGGAGTTATGATGAAGAAGTTATCCCACTTTTAACCGACGTGATTCTAGTTTACCATGTTTTGAGATTTGGCAATTTCTTCTTGTTTCTAATCAAAGCAGAATGAGTCACGATATAAGAAGCTTTATTTAGAATCATAAATCAGTGTATAATCACCCTGAAGTTGAATCAATATCATAGGAGTTATGATGAAGAAGTTATCCCACTTTTAACCGAAGTGATTCTAGTTTACCATGTTTGGAGATTTTGCAATATATTTTTGATTCTAATCAAACCAGATTGAATCACAATGTAAGAAGCTTGATTTGGACTCATAAATCAGTGGATAATCACCCTGAAGTTGAATCAATATCATAGGAGTTATGATGAAGAAGTTATCCTATTTTTAACCAAAGTGATTCCAGTTTATGTTTTGAGATTTTGCAATTACTTCTTGATTCTAATCAAACCAGAATGAATCACGATGTAAGAAGCTTGATTTGGAGTCATAAATCAGTGTATAATCACCCTGAAGTTGAATCAATATCATAGGAGTTATGATGAAGAAGTTATCCTACTTTTAACTGACGTGATTCTAGTTTACCTTGTTTTGAGATTTGGTTATTTGTTCTTGTTTCTAATCAAAGCAGAATGAGTCACGATTTAAGAATCTTGATTTATACTCATATATCAGTGTATAATCACCCTGAAGTTGAATCAATATCTTAGGAGTTATGATGAAGAAATTATCCCAGTTTTAACCGAAGTGATTCTAGTTTGCCATGTTTGAAGAGTTGGTAATTTCTTCTTGATTATAATAAAAACATAATGAATCAAGATGTAAGAAGCTTTATTTGGACTCATAAATCAGTGGATAATTAACCTGAATTTGAATCAAGATCATAGGAGTTATGATGAAGAAGTTATCCCACTTTTAACCGAAGTGAAACCAGTTTACCCTGTTTGGAAATTTGGCAATTTCTTCTTGATACTAATAAAACCAGAATGAATCACGATGTAAGAAGCTTGATTTAGACTCATAAATCAATGTACAATCACACTGAAGTTGAATCAATATCATAGGAGTTATGATGAAGAAGTTATCCCACTTTTAACCGACGTGATTCTAGTTTACCCTGTTTTGAGATTTGACAATTTCTTCTTGTTTCAAATCAAAGCAGAATGAGTAACGATTTAAGAAGCTTGATTTAGACTCATAAATCAGTGAATAATCACCCTGAAGTTGAATCAATATCATAGGAGTTATTATGAAGAAGTTATCCCACTTTTAACCGAAGTGATTCCAGTTTACCCTGTTTGGAGATTTTGCAATTTCTTCTTGCTTCTAATCAAACCAGAATGAATCACGATGTAAGAAGCTTGATTTGGACTCATAAATCCGTGGATAATCACCCTGAAATTGAATCAATATCATAGGAGTTATGAAGAAGAAGTTATCCCACTTTTAACCGAAGTGATTCTGGTTTACCCTGTTTGGAGATTTGACAATTCTTCTTGATTCTAATTAAACAAGAATGAACCACGATCTAAGAAGCTTGATATAAACTCATAAATCTTTCGATAATCACCCTGAATTTGAACTAATATCATAGGAGTTATCCCACTTTCAACCGACGTGATTCCAGTTTATCCTATTTAGAGATTTTTTAATTTCTTCTTGATTCTACTCAACCCAGAATGAATCACGATTTAAGAAGATTTATTTGGACTCATAAATTAGTGTATATTCACCATGAAGTTGAATCAATATCATTGGAGTTATGATGAAGAAGGTATCCTACTTTTAACCCAAGTTATTCCAGTTTACCATGTTTTGAGATTTTGCAATTTCTTCTTGATTATAATCAAACCAGAATTAATCACAATGTAAGATGCATGATTTGGACTCATAAATCAGTGTATAATTACCTGAATTTGAATCAATATCATAGGAATTATGATGAAGAAGTTATCCCACATTTAACCGAAGTGATTCCAGTTTACCATGTTTGGAGATTTTGCAATATCTTCTTGATTCTAATCAAACCAGATTGAATCACGATGTAAGAAGCTTGATTTAGACTCATAAATCAGTGGATAATCACCCTGAAGTTGAATCAATATCATAGGAGTTATGATGAGGAAGTTATCCCATTTTTAACCAAAATGCTTCCAGTTTATGTTTTGAGATTTTGCAATTACTTCTTGATTCTAATCAAAACAGAATGAATCACGATGTAAGAATCTTGATTTGGACTCATAAATCAGTGTATAATTACCCTGAAGTTGAATCAATATGATAGGAGTTATGATGAAGAAGTTATCCCACTTTTAACCGAAGTGATTCCAGTTTACCATGTTTGGAGATTTTGCAATTTCTTCTTGATTCTAATCAAACCAGATTGAATCACAATATAAGAAGCTTTATTCGGACTCATAAATCAGTGTATAATCATTCTGACGTTGAATCGTTATCATAAGAGTTGTGATGAAGAAGTTATCCCACTTTTAACCGACGTGATTCTAGTTTATCCTGTTTTGAGATTTGGTAATTTCTTCTTGTTTGTAATCAAAGCAGAATGAGTCACGATATAAGAAGCTTGATTTGGACTCATAAATTAGTGGATAATCACCCTCAAATTGAATCAATGTCACAGGAGTTATGATGAAGTAGTTATCCCACTTTTAACCAAAGTGATTCTGGTTTGCCGTGTTTGAAGATTTGACAATTCTTCTTGATTTTAATTAAACCAGAATGAACCACGATCTAAGAAGCTTGATTTAAACTCATAAATCATCCGATAATCACCCTGAAGTTGAACTAATATCATAGGAGTTATGATAAAGAAGTTATCCCACTTTCAACCGACGTGATTCCAGTTTACCCTATTTGGAAATTTTTCAATTTTTTCTTGATTATAATCAAACCAGAATGAACACGATGTAAGAATATTTATTTGGACTCATAAATCAGTCGATATCATAGGAGTTATTATGAAGAAGTTATCCCACTTTTAACCCAAGTGATTCCAGTTTACCCTGTTTTGAGATTTGGCAATTTCTTCTTGATTCTAACAAAGCAGAATGAATCACGATTTCAGAAGCTTGATTTGGACTCATAAATCAGTGTACAATCACCCTGATGTTGAATCAATATCATAGGAGTTATGATGAAGAAGTTATTCCACTTTTAACCGAAGTGATTCCAGTTCACCCTGTTTAGATATTTTGCAATTTCTTATTGATTCTAATCAAACCAGAATGACTCAAGATGTAAGAAGCTTGATTTGGACTCATAAATCAGTTTATAATCACCCTGAAGTTGAATCAATATCATAGGAGTTATGATGAAGAAGTTATCCTACTTTTAACCGACGTGATTCTAGTTTATCTTGTTTTGAGATTTGACTATTTCTTCTTGTTTCTAATCAAAGCAGAATGAGTCACGATTTAAGAATCTTGATTTATACTCATATATCAGTGTATAATCACACTGAAGTTGAATCAATATCTTAGGAGTTATGATGAAGAAGTTATCCCACTTTTAACCGACGTGATTCCAGTTTACCATGTTTGGATATTTTGCTATTTCTTCTTGATTCTAATCAAACAGATTGAATCACGATGTAAGAAGCTTGATTTAGACTCATAAATCAATGGATAATCACCCTGAAGTTGAATCAATATTATAGTAGTTATGATGAAGAAGTTATCCCACTTTTAACCAAAGTGATTCCAGTTTATGTTTTGAAATTTTGCAATTACTTCTTGATTCTAATCAAACCATAATGAATCACGATGTAAGAAGCTTCATTTGGGCTCATAAATCAGTGTATAATTACCCTGAAGTTGAATCAATATCATAGGAGTTATGATGAAGAAGTTATCCCACTTTTAACCGAAGTGATTCCAGTTTACCATGTTTGGAGATTTTGCAACTTCTTCTTGGTTCTAATCAAACCAGATTGAATCACGGTCTAAGAAGCTTTATTCGGACTCATAAATCAGTGTATAATCACCCTGAAGTTGAATCATTATATAATGAGTTATGATGAATAAGTTATCCCACTTTTAACCGACGTGATTCTAGTTTACCATGTTTTGAGATTTGGCAATTTCTTCTTGTCTCTAAACAAAGCAAAATGAGTCACGATATAAGAAGCTTGATTTAGAATCATAAATCAGTGTATAATTACCCTGAAGTTGAATCAATATCATAGGAGTTATGATGAAGAAGTTATCCAACTTTTAACCGAAGTGATTCTAGTTTACCATGTTTGGAGATTTTGCAATATATTTTTGATTCTAATCAAACCAGATTGAATCACAATGTAAGAAGCTTGATTTGGACTCATAAATCAGTGGATAATCACCCTGAAGTTGAATCAATATCATAGGAGTTATGATGAAGAAGTTATCCTATTTTTAACCAAAGTGATTCCAGTTTATGTTTTGAGATTTTGCAATTACTTCTTGATTCTAATCAAACCAGAATGAATCACGATGTAAGAAGCTTGATTTGGAGTCATAAATCAGTGTATAATCACCCTGAAGTTGAATCAATATCATAGGAGTTATGATGAAGAAGTTATCCTACTTTTAACTGACGTGATTCTAGTTTACCTTGTTTTGAGATTTGGTTATTTGTTCTTGTTTCTAATCAAAGCAGAATGAGTCACGATTTAAGAATCTTGATTTATACTCATATATCAGTGTATAATCACCCTGAAGTTGAATCAATATCATAGGAGTTACGATGAAGAAGTTATCCCACTTTGAAACGACGTGATTCCAGTTTACCATGTTTTTAGATTTTTCTATTTATTCTTGATTCTAATCAAAACAGATTGAATCACGATGTAAGAAGCTTGATTTAGACTAATAAATCAGTGGATAATCACCCTGAAAATTGAATCAATATTATAGTAGTTATGATGAAGAAGTTATCCCACTTTTAACCAAAGTGATTCCAGTTTATGTTTCAAAATTTTGCAATTACTTCTTGATTCTAATCAAACCAGAATGAATCACGATGTAAGAAGCTTCATTTGGGCTCATAAATCAGTGTATAATTACCCTGAAGTTGAATCAATATCATAGGAATTATGATGAAAAAGTTATCCCACTTTTAACCGAAGTTATTCCAGTTTACCATGTTTGGAGATTTTGCAATTTCTTCTTGGTTCTAATCAAACCCGATTGAATCACGATGTAAGAAGCTTTATTCGGACTCATATATCAGTGTATAATCACCCTGAAGTTGAATCAATATCATAGGAATTATGATGAAGAAGTTATCCCACATTTAACCGAAGTGATTCTAGTTTACCATGTTTTGAGATTTGGCAATTTATTCTTGTTTCTAATCAAAGCAGAATGAGTCACGATATAAGAAGCTTGATTTAGACTCATAAATCAGTGTATAATCACCCTGAAGTTGAATCAATATCATAGGAGTTATGATGAAGAAGTTATCCCACTTTTAACCGAAGTGATTCTAGTTTACCCTGTTTGGAGATTTTGTAATTTCTTCTTGATTCTAATCAAAGCAGAATGAATCACGATGTAAGAAGCTTGATTTGGACTCATAAATCAGTGGATAATCACCCTGAAGTGTAAGTTTTATGAAGAACACCAAGAATAGAGGAAGGAGATGAAGTTTGATTCGTTTGTGTAAGAAAGAAAGAGAGAGAATAGGGTTTCTCGAGAGAGAGAGTAGGCAGAGAAAAGAGGATTTCTGTCTCCTTACTTCATTTAGACACTTAGGGTTTATTAAATAGAGCTACATCCAGACAGAATAAACAATAAACAATGGGAGGAGAGTAGGGACAAAATGGTTCGGCCAGAGGAGGTGAGAGTGACATCTCGTCTGCTTCTCTCTCCCGAACCAGACATGTGAGTTTTCCTTGTCTTCTTTTCCCTCTTGTTCCAAAGGCACTCTAGGCCTTATTTAAATTATCCAGAGCTTTAGGAGAGTCTCCAGAATATTCCTTAGACAGATATCTTGCTTGCCTTGCACTCTAAGGTAGGGTTAGGTCTAGAGATCATCCGTACACCTTGTCTTGGAAGCTTCAGGATCACTCTCTTGATCTCCTTCAGTTGTTTATGTCTTCTTTATTGTTTCAGATCAATACTACCCCTCAAGCTTGACCCAATGCAATGGTCAAGCTTGGAAACCATGAAGACTTCCCTCATTAAAACCTTAGTATGCAAAACTCATTTGGGACAAAAACATACTAAGGAAAGAGTAGAAGCTCCATGGCTAAGAGGATCATGTCTTGGTAATTTCAGTGAGTCCAAGCTTGGGATAGATTGACTCACACACCTTGGTGCTTGCAGCCTTAGTGAAGATGTCGGCTAACTGATCTTCACTTCTTGTATAGCATGGTAAGATAGTTCCTTGGATCACCATTTGTCTTACTTTGTGGCAGTCCACCTCAATGTGCTTGGTCCTCTCGTGAAACACCGAGTTTGAGGCTATATGTATAGCTGCCTGGTTGTCACAATGCATGGTTATTGGAGATGTGATCTCTATACCCAAGTCTTTGAGGAGTCCTTTGATCCACACCAGTTCATTTGTAAGTTTCCTCATGTCTCTATATTCAGCTTCAGCACTTGAACATGAGACCACCTTTTGTTTCTTGCTTTTCCATGTGACTAGATTACCTCCAATGTAAGTGCAATAGCCAGTGGTTGATTTTCTGTCATTCCTACCTCCTGCCCAATCTGCATCCCAATAATCAACCACTTTTGTGTTGCCATTACACCCCATCCATATTCCTTGTCCTGGAGCTCCATTGAGGTATCTGAGTATTCTTTCCACCATTTTCCAGTGATGAACCTTTGGCACTTGCATATGCTGGCTCACTTGGTTCAAAGCAAAGCAAATATCAGGTCTGGTAATGGTTAAATAGATAAGTTACCCACTAGTCTTCTGTATTGCTTTGGATCATCAAATGGTGTGTCTTCATACTCCCCCTCACGCAAGATCTTATACCCATCTACCAATGGAGTCTTGGCTGGTTTTTCTCCAAGCATACCTGCTACATCCAAAAGATCAAGTGTGTACTTCCTTTGGGATAAGAAGAGTCCTTCTTTATAACAACATACTTCAATTCGAAGGAAGTACTTTAGCTCACCAAAATCTTTAATCTCAAATACAGATTTTAAGTAAGCTTTAGTAGCTTGAATACCTTCTTTGTCACTCCCTGTGATGATGATATCATCAGCATACACAAGGATGACCACTATACCTTGTTGGCTGGTGAAGGTGTATAGAGTATGATCTGCCTCAGATCGTCTGAACCCTTTTCCATTTAGGGTGGTACTGAGCTTATGATACCATGCTCTTGGTGATTGTTTTAATCCATAGATCGCCTTCTTGAGTCTCAACACATTGCCTGGTTTAACTAAGTGTTCTAGACCATGAGGAGGTCTCATGTAGACTTCATCTTCTAGTTCCCCTTGAGGAAAGGCATTCTTCACATCCATTTGCCATAAATCCCATTCGAAGTTAGTAGCAAGGGAGAGGATGATTCTGATGGTGTGAAGCTTTGCTACTGGTGCAAAGGTATCAAGGTAATCGTCTCCATAAGTTTGAGTGAATCCCCTTGCCACCAGCCTTGTCTTCTTCCTTTCTGGTTTTCCATTGGCTAGGTACTTGATAGTGAAGGTCCATCTACTTGTCACTGCCTTTTTGCCTTTTGGAAGCTCAGCTTCATACCAAGTATCATTGTCAATCATAGCCTTGGTTTCATGACCAACAGATTCTTTCCATTCTTTATCCTCCATAGCCTCTTCATAAGATCTTGGTATGTATTCCTGATCCAAGTTACTCATGAAGACTTGATGTTCCTCTGGATAATGGGCTAGTGACCAGACAACTTGCATTGGATGAGCTACTGCATTTGCATTGTAATACACCCTTGTGTTCACCCAATTGGATGGATCTCTCTTTATTCTAGTGCTTCTCCTTAATGGCTGCACTTGATCTTCTTCAGTCTCCTCATCTTCATGGGTTTGAGACTGCACTGATTCCTGGTTCTCCTCTAAACCATAACCATCATGTTCCTGGTTCCCTTCTGAACCATGTTGATCATGAACTTCAGAACCTCCATGATCCATTGTCTCTTCTGGTTCTTGTGCCCCCCCCCCCCCCCCTTGATCAAGATGGGTTTCATTATCAACTCTACTAGCTTCTGTTTCCTCCTCTCTTGCCTTAGGCTGGCTAATACCCAGACTTTCCAAGATGATTCTGAGGTTGTTTGCTCTGTCTGAGGGTGCGTGGGAGAGATCTTTCAGGTTATCCCAGATCTTCTCATCATAATACCCCTTAGACTCTACAAATTTGAAATCCCTTGAGACCATCACCCTCCTAGTCTCTAGTACATAGCACTTGTATCCCTTCTAGTTGGCCGAATAACCAATGAACATTGCTTTGACACTCATTGCTTCCAGTTTATTTCTTTGTTCTCCTAGAATCAAGACAAAACAAAGACACCCAAACACACGCAAGTGATCAATAGATGGTCTAGTTTTGTTGAATACCTTAAAAAGAGAGACATCATGGAGAACTCTTGTAGGTATTTTGTTGATCAGATAGCATGCTGACACCACAGCATCACCCCAAAATCTTTTTGGAACATTTGTGTGGAACATCATGCTTCTAGCCACTTCCATAAGATGTCGATTCTTCCTCTCAGCCACTCCATTTTGTTGAGGTGTGTATGGGCAGCTTGTTTGATGAATGATCCCATGTTTGGATAGATGGTTTTTGAAAGCATGGCTTGTGTACTCCCCACCATTGTCTGACCTAAAGATTTTAATCTTGGAACTGAAGTGATTAGTGACATAGCTTTGAAAGTTTATCAAAGCTTCTAACACCCTATCTTTAGATTGAATTAAGGTCAGCCAAGTGTACTTTGATTTTTCATCTATAAAGGTAACAAAGTACTTGTGGTTTTCCTTAGAGACACAAGGAGCTGTCCAGACATCAGAGTGAACTAAATCGAAGCAGTGCTGATAGATAGTGGTTGATTTAGTGAAAACAGACTTGCAATGTTTGCAAAGGATACAAGCTTCACAGCTATCAGTTTTAAAGGAGAGATTAGGAAACATTAAACCTAAAGCACGAGAGTGAGGATGGCCTAATCTAGCATGCCATAGTACATTAGAAGCTAAAACAGGAATGAAACTAAAAGCATAAGAAAAATCAGAACTAAGTTTGGTGTCTTCAAGCAAATACAATCTTTCCTTGCTCACACCTTTTCCAAGCATCTTATTAGTCTCAATATCCTGAAAATAGACATCATTAGGACTAAAAATAACATTGCAATTAAGATCAGTAGCAGCCTTTTTAACTGAAAGTAAGTTGGATGCAAATGTAGGCATATAAAATGCCTTAGACTCCTTATCAAATAGTTTCAAGTTTCCTATGCCCCTAATAGAAACTCTATCACCATTAGCAACTACTACACTTCCTAGAGCAGGTTCAATATTGCTAATAAGACTAGAACCCCTAATCATGTGATGAGATGCTGCTAAATCAATAATCAATGGTTTTGAACTCAATGATGCATTTGAAACATTACTACTAATGTTACCAGAGTTTGCATTGAGAGCCTTGATAAGGGCTTCAATTTCTGACTTGCGGATGAATGCATCATCAGAGGAGGGTTGAGATGTGGCTCCAACTTCATAGGTGGTAGAAACAAGAGCTCATCCTTCACCATTTGGACGCATAGGCTGTGAAGTTTGCTGAGCAGCTTCATTGGCCCTTGCTTGGTTAAATCTTGATGGGGGCCTGAGGTGTGGGTGGAGAATCCAGCACTTGTTCTTCATGTGACAACTCTTCTTGCAATGCTCACACATGACTCGTCTGTTTTCTGGTTTGAAAAAGACTTTATTGGCTGAGACTTCAGCCTTATGAGCCATGTTCAAGTCACCTTTTCCACCAAAGAGACCCACTGAGCCTTGCTCCTTTTGAATTTGAGCACAAACTTCTTTAAGAGTAGGTAACTTGTCTGCCCTCAACATGTGTTTAATGAGATCATTATAGCCTGGATTGAGAGTGAGGAGTAGACCAAACACTTTGTCTTGCTCACGCCTCTCATTCAGGATGGTAGGGTCAGTGGTGCTTGGCCTTAACATCTCCAGCTCTGCCTAGAGAGCTCTGAACTTACTAAAGTGTTGGTTAAAGTCCATGTCGTCTTGGTTCAAGCAGTTGATAGCTTTCTTCACTTCAAACACCCTACTGAGGTTGGATATGTTACCATAGACCTTTTGTAGTGTGTCCCACAACTCCTTTGCAGTTTCACAGTAGGCCTCCATTATGGAGCTATCAAGAGAGCTCTAGATGATAGACAGCACCATGAGGTCCTCTTGACACCATTTGGCTTCATCCACCACCACAATCTTCCTTCCATCTTCTACTTGGCTGGTTTGTTTTGGCGCCTCATTTTAAGTGATATGGGACCATAAACATCTTCCACCAAGGGCATTATTGATCAATCTTGACCATAGAAGGTAGTTTACTCCTTTAAGAGTAACTGGAATCACCACTGCCTTGTTTTGCTCCATTTCGAGTAGCTATGGACCAGTGGGTAATAGGGTGTATCCAAGAGATTTTGAAAATCTAAACGAGAGAAAGAAACAGAATGGAGAGTAGAATAGATTTGCGGAAGAAAAACTAGGTTTAGGAGCTTACAAGCTCTGATACCATGTAAGTTTTATGAAGAACAAGGTGAAGAACACCAAGAACAGAGGAAAGAGATGAAGTTTGATTCCTTTGTGTAAGAGAGAGAGAGAGAGAGAGAGAGAGAGATAGAGAGAGAGAGAATAGGGTTTCTCGAGAGAGAGAGTAGGCAGAGAAAAGAGGAGTTTTGTCTCCTTACTTCATTTAGACACTTAGGGTTTATTAAATAGAGCTATTTCCAGACAGAATAAACAATAAACAAATGGGAGGAGAGTAGGGAAAAAATGGTTCGGCCAGAGGAGGTGAGAGTGACATCTTGTCTGCTTCTCTCTCCTTAACCAAACATGTGAGTTTCTCTTGTCTTCTTTTCCCTCTTGTCCCCAACGGCACTCAAGTACTTATTTAAATTATCCATAGCTTTAGGAGAGTCTCCAGAATATTCCTTAGACAGATATCTTGCTTGCCTTGCACTCTAAGGTAGGGTTAGGTCTAGAGATCATCCATACACCTTGTACGGAATATCTTGTCTTGGATGCTTCAGGATCACTCTCTTGATCTCCTTTATTTGTTTATGTCTTCTTTATTGTTTCAGATCAATATGAAGTTGAATAAATATCATAGGAGTTATGATGAAGATGTTATCCCACATTTAACCGAAGTGATTCTGGTTTACCCTGTTTGGAGATTTAGCAATTCTTCATGATTCTAATTAAACCAGAATGAAACACGATCTAAGAAGCTTGATTTAAAATCCTAAATAATTCGATAATCACCCTGAAGTTGAACCAATATCATAGGAGTTATGATGAAGAAGATATCCCACTTTCAACCGACGTAATTCTAGTTTACCCTATTTGGAGATTATTCAATTTCTTCTTGATTCTAATTAAACCAGAATGAATCACCATGTAAGAACCTTGATTTGGACTCATAAATCAGTGTATAATAACCCAAAAGTTGAAGCAATATCATATGAGTTATGATGAAGAAGTTATCCCACTTTTAACCCAAGTGTTTCCAGTTTACCCTATGTTGAGATTTGACAATTTCTTCTTGATTATAATCAAAGCAGAACGAGTCACGATTTAAGAAGCTTGATTTGGAATCACTAATCAGTGTATAATCACCCTGAAGTTGAATCAATATCATAGGAGTTTTGATGAAGAAGTTATCCCACTTTTAACCGAAGTGATTCCAGTTTACTCTGTTTGGAGATTTTGTAATTTCTTCTTGATTCTAATCAAAACAGAATGAATCAAGATGTAAGAAGATTGAAATGGACTCATAAATCAGTGGATAATCACCCTGAAGTTGAATCAATATTATAGGAGTTATGATGAAGAAGTTATCCCACTTTTAACTGAAGTGATTCTGGTTTACCATGTTTGGAGATTTGACAATTCTTCTTGATTCTAATTAAACTAGAATGTGCCACGATCTAAGAAGCTTGATTTAAAATCATAAATCATTAGATAATCACCCTGAAGTTGAACTAATATCATAGGAGTTATGATGAAGAAGTTATCCCACTTTAACACGACGTAATTCCAGTTTACCCTATTTAGAGATTTTCCAATTTCTTCTTGATCCTAATTAAAACAGAATGAATCATGATGTAAAAATCTTCATTTGGACTCATAAATCAGTGAATAATCACCCTGAATTTTAATCAATATCATAGGAGTTATGATGAAGAAGTTATCCCACTTTTAACCCAAGTGATTCCAGTTTACCCTTTTTTGTGATTTGGCAATTTCTTCTTGATTCTAATCAAAACAGAATGAGTTACGATTTAAGAAGCTTGATTTGTACTCATAAATCAGTGTATAATCACCCTGAAGTTGAATCAATATCATAGGATCTAAGATGAAGAAGTTATCTCACTTTTAACCGAAATGATTCTAGTTTACCTTGTTTGGAGATTTTGCAATTTCTTCTTGATTCTAATCAAACCAGAATTAATCACGATGTAAGAAGCCTGATTTGGACACATAAATAAGTGGATAATCACCCTGAAATTGAATCAATATCATATGAGTTATGATGAAGAAGTTATCCCATTTTTAACAGACGTGCTTCTAGTTTACTCTTTTTTGAGATTTGGCAATTTCTTCTTGATTCTAATTAAACCAGAATGAACCACGATCTAAGAAGCTGTATTTAAACTCATAAATCATTCTATAATCACCATGAAGTTGAACCAATATCATAGGAGTTATGGTGAAGAAGTTATCTCACTTTTATCGACGTGATTCCAATTTACCCTATTTGGAGATTTTTTAATTTCTTCTTGATTCTAATAAAACCAGAATGAATCACGATGTAAGAAGCTTGATTTGGACTCATAAATCGGTGAATAATCACCCTGAAGTTGAATCAAAATCATAGGAGTTATGATGAAGAAGTTATCCCACTTTTAACCGAAGTGATTCCAGTTTACCATGTTTAGAGATTTTGCAATTTCTTCTTGATTCTAATCAAAACAGATTGAATCACGATGTAAGAATCTTGATTTGGAATAATAAATCAGTGGATAATCACCCTGAAGATGAATCAATATCATAGGAGTTATGATGAAGAAGTTATCCCACTTTTAACCGACGTGATTCTAGTTTACCTTGTTTTGAGATTTGGCAATTTCTTCTTGTTTCTAATCAAAGAAGAATGAGTCACGATTTAAGAAGCTTGATTTGGACTCATTAAACCAGAATGAATCATGATTTAAGAATCTTGATTTATAATCATATATCAGTGTATAATTACCCTGAAGTTGAATCAATTTCATAGGAGTTATGATGAAGAAGTTATCCCACTTTTAACTGAAGTGATCTAGTTTACCCTGTTTAGAGATTTTGCAATTACTTCTTGATTCTAATCAAACCAGAATGAATCACGATGGAAGAAGCTTTATTTGGACTCATAAATCTATGGATAATCACCCTGAAGTGGAATCAATATCATAAGAGTTTTGATGAAGAAGTTATCTCACTTTTAAACGAGGTGATCTCAGTTTACCCTTTTTGGAGATTTTGCAATTTCTTCTTGATTCAAATCAAAACAGATTGAATCACGATGTAAGAACCTTATTTGAACTCATAAAACAGTGGATAATCACCCTGAAGTTGAATCAATATCATAGAAGTTATGATGAACAAGTTATCTCGCTTTAACCCGAAGTGATTCCAGCTTACCATGTTTGGAGATTTCACATTTTCTTCTCGATTATAATCAAAACAGATTGAATCACGATGTAAGAAACTTGATTTGGACTCAAAAATCAGTGGATAATCACCCTGAAGATGAATCAATATCATAGGAGTTATGATGAAGAAGTTATCCCACTTTTAACCGACGTGATTCTAGTTTACCATGTTTTGAGATTTGACAATTTCTTCTTGTTTCTAATCAAAGAAGAATGAATAACGATTTAAGAAGCTTGATTTGGACTCATTAATCAGTGTATAATCACCCTGAAGTTGAATCAATTTCATAAGAGTTATGATGAAGAAGTTATCCCACTTTTAACCGAAGTGATCCAGTTTACCCTGTTTAGAGATTTTGCAATTACTTCTTGATTCTAATCAAACCAGAATGAATCACGATGGAGGGAGCTTTATTTGGACTCATAAATCTATGGATAATCACCCTGAAGTTGAATCAATATCATAAGAGTTTTGATGAAGAAGTTATCCCACTTTTAAACGAGGTGATCTTTGTTTACCCTGTTCGTAGATTTTGCAATTTCTTCTTGATTCAAATCAAAACAGAACGAATTACGATGTAAGAAGCTTGATGTGGACTCATAAATCAGTGGATCACCATCCTGAAGTTGAATCAATATCATAGGAGTTATGATGAAGAAGTTATCCCACTTTTAACCAAAGTGGATCCAGATTACCCTTTTTGGAGATTTTGCAATTTCTTCTTGATTCTAATCAAACCAGAATGAATCACGATTTAGGAAGCTTGATTTGGACTTATAAATCAGTGTATAATCACCCTGAAGTTGAATCAATATCATAGGAGTTATGATGAAGAAGTTATCCTGCTTTTAACCGACGTGATGATTCTAGTTTACCCTGTTTTGAGTTTGGAAATTTCTTCTTGTTTCTAATCAAAGAATAATGAGTCACGATTTAAGAATCTCTATTTGGACTTATAAATCAGTGGATAATCACCCTGAAGTTGAATCAATATCACAGGAGTTATGATGAAGAAGTTATCCCACTTTTAACCGAAGTGATTCCAGCTTACCATGTTTGGAGATTTCACAATTTCTTCTTTATTCTAATCAAAGCAGAATGAGTCACGATTTAAGACTCTTTATTTATACTCATATATCAGTGTATAATCACCCTGAAGTGATTCCACTTTTAACCGAAGTGATTCCAATTTAACCTGTTTGGAGATTTTGCAATTTATTCATGATTCTAATCAAACCAGAATGAATCGAGATGTAAGAAGCTTGATTTGGACTCATAAATCAGTGTATAATCACCCTGAAGTTGAATCAATATCATAGGAGTTATGATGAAGAAGTTATTCCACTTTTAACCGAAGTGATTCCAGTTTATCCTGTTTGGAGATTTTGCAATTTCTTCTTAATTCTAATCAAACCAGAATGAATTAAGATGTAGGAAGCTTGACATGGACTCATAAATCAGTGGATAATCACCCTGAAGTTGAATCAATATTATAGGAGTTATGATGAAGAAGTTATCCCACTTTTAACCGAAGTGATTCTGGTTTACCATGTTTGGAGATTTGGCAATTCTTCTTGATTCTAATTAAACTAGAACGTACCACGATCTAAGAAGCTTGATTTAAAATCATAAATCATTAGATAATCACCCTGAAGTTGAACTAATATCATAGGAGTTATGATGAAGAAGTTATCCCACTTTAACACGACGTGATTCCAGTTTATCCTATTTGGAGATTTTCCAATTTTTTCTTGATCCTAATTAAAACAGAATGAATCATGATGTAAAACCTCGATTTAGACTCATAAATCAGTGTATAATCACCCTGAATTTTAATCAATATCATAGGAGTTATGATGAAGAAGTTATCCCACTTTTAACCCAAGTGATTCCAGTTTACCCTTTTTTGAGATTTGGTAATTTCTTCTTGATTCTAATCAAAACAGAATGAGTCACGATTTAAGAAGCTTGATTTGTACTCATAAATCAGTGTATAATCACCCTGAAGTTGAATCAATATCATAGGATCTATGATGAAGAAGTTATCTCACTTTTAACCGAAGTGATTCCAGTTTACCTTGTTTGGAGATTTTGCAATTTCTTCTTGATTCTAATCAAACCAGAATTAATCACGATGTAAGAAGCCTGATTTGGACACATAAATAAGTGGATAATCACCCTGAAATTGAATCAATATCATAGGAGTTATGATGAAGAAGTTATCCCATTTTTAACAGACGTGCTTCTAGTTTACCCCTTTTTTGAGATTTGGCAATTTCTTCTTGATTCTAATTAAACCAGAATGAACCACGATATAAGAAGCTGTATTTAAACTCATAAATCATTCTATAATCACCCTGAAGTTGAACCAATATCATAGGAGTTATGGTGAAGAAGTTATCTCACTTTTATCGACGTGATTCCAATTTACCCTATTTGGAGATTTTTTTAATTTCTTCTTGATTCTAATAAAACCATAATGAATCACGATGTAAGAAGCTTGATTTGGACTCATAAATCGGTGTATAATCACCCTGAAGTTGAATCAAAATCATAGGAGTTATGATGAAGAAGTTATCCCACTTTTAACCGAAGTGATTCCAGTTTACCATGTTTGGAGATTTTGCAATTTCTTCTTGATTCTAATCAAAACAGATTGAATCACGATGTAAGAATCTTGATTTGGACTCATAAATCAGTGGATAATCACCCTGAAGATGAATCAATATCATAGGAGTTATGATGAAGAAGTTATCCCACTTTTAACCGACGTTATTCTAGTTTACCTTGTTTTGAGATTTGGCAATTTCTTCTTGTTTCTAATCAAAGAAGAATGAGTCACGATTTAAGAATCTTGATTTAGACTCATTAAACCAGAATGAATCATGATTTAAGAATCTTGATTTATAATCATATATCAGTGTATAATTACCCTGAAGTTGAATCAATTTCATAGGAGTTATGATGAAGAAGTTATCCCACTTTTAACCGAAGTGATCTAGTTTACCCTGTTTAGAAATTTTGCAGTTACTTCTTGATTCTAATCAAACCAGAATGAATCACGATGGAAGAAGCTTTATTTGGACTCATAAATCTATGGATAATCACCCTGAAGTGGAATCAATATCATAAGAGTTTTGATGAAGAAGTTATCCTACTTTTAAACGAGGTGATCTCAGTTTACCCTTTTTGGAGATTTTGCAAGTTCTTCTTGATTCAAATCAAAACAGAACGAATTACGATGTAAGAAGCTTGATGTGGACTCATAAATCAGTGGATCACCATCCTGAAGTTGAATCAATATCATAGGAGTTATGATGAAGAAGTTATCCCACTTTTAACCGACGTGATTCTAGTTTACCATGTTTGTAGATTTTGTAATATCTTCTTGATTCTAATCAAACCAGAATGAATCACGATGTAAGAAGCTTGATGTGGACTCATAAATCAGTGGATCATCACCCTGAAGTTGAATCAGTATCATAGGAGTTATGATGAAGAAGTTATCCTACTTTTAACCAAAGTGATTCTAGTTTACCCTTTTTGGAGATTTTGCAATTTCTTCTTGATTCTAATCCAACCAGAATGAATCACGATGTAAGAATATTTAGTTGGACTCATAAATCAGACGATAATTACCTTGAAGTTGAATCAATATCATAGGATTTATGATGAAGAAGTTATCTCACTTTTAACCAAAGTGATTCCTGTTTATCCTGTTTGGAGATTTTGCAATTTCTTCTTGATTCTAATTAAACCAGAATGAATCACGATGTAACAAGCTTTATTTGGACTCATAAATCAGTGGATAATCACCCTAAAGTTGAATCAATATCATAGGAGTTATGAGGAAGAAGTATCCCAGTTTTCACCGAAGTGATTCTAGTTTACCCTGTTTTGAGATATGGCAATTTCTTCGTGATTCTAATCAAACCAGAATGAATCACGATTTAAGAAGCTTGATTTGGACTCATAAATCAGTGTATAATCACTCTGAAGTTGAATCAATATCATTGGAGTTGTGATGAAGAAGTTATCCTGCTTTTAACCGACATGATGATTCTAGTTTACTCTGTTTTGAGATTTAGCAATTTTTTCTTGTTTCTAATCAAAGAAGAATGATTCTTGATTTAAGAATCTTGATTTGGACTCATAAATCAGTGGATAATCATCTTGAAGTTGAATCAATATCATAGGAGTTATGATGAAGAAGTTATCCCACTTTTAACCGAAATGATTCCAGTTTACCATGTTTGGAGATTTTGCAATTTCTTCTTGATTCTAATCAAACCAGATTGAATCACGATGTAAGAACCTTATTTGAACTCATAAAACAGTGGATAATCACCCTGAAGTTGAATCAATATCATAGAAGTTATGATGAACAAGTTATGTCGCTTTAACCCGAAGTGATTCCAGCTTACCATGTTTGGAGATTTCACATTTTCTTCTCGATTATAATCAAAACAGATTGAATCACGATGTAAGAAACTTGATTTGGACTCAAAAATCAGTGGATAATCACCCTGAAGATGAATCAATATCATAGAAGTTTTGATGAAGAAGTTATCCCACTTTTAACCGACGTGATTCTAGTTTACCATGTTTTGAGATTTGACAATTTCTTCTTGTTTCTAATCAAAGAAGAATGAGTCACGATTTAAGAAGCTTGATTTGGACTCATTAATCAGTGTATAATCACCCTGAAGTTGAATCAATTTCATAAGAGTTATGATGAAGAAGTTATCCCACTTTTAACCGAAGTGATCCAGTTTACCCTGTTTAGAGATTTTGCAATTACTTCTTGATTCTAATCAAACCAGAATGAATCACGATGGAGGGAGCTTTATTTGGACTCATAAATCTATGGATAATCACCCTGAAGTTGAATCAATATCATAAGAGTTTTGATGAAGAAGTTATCCCACTTTTAAACGAGGTGATCTTAGTTTACCCTGTTCGTAGATTTTGCAATTTCTTCTTGATTCAAATCAAAACAGAACGAATTACGATGTAAGAAGCTTGATGTGGACTCATAAATTAGTGGATCACCATCCTGAAGTTGAATCAATATCATAGGAGTTATGATGAAGAAGTTATCCCACTTTTAACCAAAGTGGATCCAGTTTACCCTTTTTGGAGATTTTGCAATTTCTTCTTGATTCTAATCAAACCAGAATGAATCACGATTTAGGAAGCTTGATTTGGACTTATAAATCAGTGTATAATCACCCTGAAGTTGAATCAATATCATAGGAGTTATGATGAAGAAGTTATCCTGCTTTTAACCGACGTGATGATTCTAGTTTACCCTGTTTTGAGTTTGGAAATTTCTTCTTGTTTCTAATCAAAGAATAATGAGTCACGATTTAAGAATCTTGATTTGGACTCATAAATCAGTGGATAATCACCCTGAAGTTGAATCAATATCACAGGAGTTATGATGAAGAAGTTATCCCACTTTAACCGAAGTGATTCCAGCTTACCATGTTTGGAGATTTCGCAATTTCTTCTTTATTCTAATCAAAGCAGAATGAGTCACGATTTAAGAATCTTGATTTATACTCATATATCAGTGTATAATCACCCTGAAGTGATTCCACTTTTAACCGAAGTGATTCCAATTTAACCTGTTTGGAGATTTGCAATTTATTCATGATTCTAATCAAACCAGAATGAATCGAGATGTAAGAAGATTTATTTGGACTCATAAATCAGTGTATAATTACCCTGAAGTTAAATCAATATCATGGGAGTTATGATGAAGAAGTTATCCCACGTTTAACCGAAGTGATTTCAGTTTACCATGTTTGGAGATTATGCAATTTCTTCTTGAGTCTAATCAAACCAGGTTGAATCCCGATGTAAGAAGATTGTATTGGACTCATAAATCAGTGGATAATCACCCTGAAGTTGAATCAATATCATAGGAGTTATGATGAAGAAGTTATTCTACTTTTAACCGAAGTGATTCCAGTTTATCCTGTTTGGAGATTTTGCAATTTCTTCTTGATTCTAATTAAACCAGAATGAATAACGATGTAACAAGCTTGATTTGGACTCATAAATCAGTGGATAATCACCCTAAAGTTGAATCAATATCATAGGAGTTATGATGAAGAAGTTATCCCACTTTTAACCGAAGTGATTCCAATTGAACCTGTTTGGAGATTTTGCAATTTCTTCATGATTATAATCAAACCAGAATGAATCGAGATGTAAGAATCTTGATTTGGAATCATAAATCAGTGTATAATTACCCTGAATTTTAATCAATATCATAGGAGTTATGATGAAGAAGTTATCCCACTTTTAACCAAAGTGATTTCAGTTTACCATGTTTGGAGATTATGCAATTTCTTCTTGAGTCTAATCAAAACAGGTTGACTCCCGATGTAAGAAGATTGTTTTGGACTCATAAATCAGTTGATAATCACTCTGAAGTTGAATCAATATTATAGGAGTTATGATGAAGAAGTTATTCCACTTTTAACCGAAGTGATTCCAGTTTATCCTGTTTGGAGATTTTGCAATTTCTTCTTAATTTTAATCAAACCAGAATGAATCACGATGTAATAAGCTTGATTTGGAAACCTAAATAAGTGTATAATTACCCTGAATTTGAATCAATATTATAGGAGTTATGATGAAGAACTTATCCTACTTTTAACCGAAGTGATTCTAGTTTACCCTGTTTGGAGATTTTGCAATTTCTTCTTGATTCTAATCAAACCAGAATGAATCGAGATGTAAGAATCTTGATTTGGACTCATAGATCAGTGTATAATTACCCTGAAGTTGAATCAATATGATAGGAGTTATGATGAAAAAGTTATCCCACTTTTACACGAGGTGATCTCAGTTTACCCTGTTTGTAGATTTTGCAATTTCTTCTTGATTCAAATCAAAACAGAATGATTCACGATGTAAGTAGCTTGATTTAGACTTATAAATCAGTGGATAATCACCCTGAAGTTGAATCAATACCATAGGAGTTATGATGAAGAAGTTATCCCACTTTTAACCGACGTGATTCCAGTTTACCATGTTTGGAGATTTTGCTATTTCTTCTTGTTTCTAATCAAAGCAGAATGAGTCACGATTTAAGAATCTTGATTTATAATCATATATCAGTGTATAATTACCCTGAAGTTGAATCAATATCATAGGAGTTATAATGAAGAAGTTATCCCACTTTTAACCGAAGTGATTCCAGTTTACCCTGTTTGGAGATTTTGTAATTTCTTCTTCATTCTAATCAAAAAAGAATAAATCAAGATGTAAGAATTTTGACAAGGACTCATAAATCAGTGGATAATCACCCTGAAGTTGAATCAATATCATAGGAGTTATGATGAAGAAGTTATCCCGCTTTTAACCGACGTGATGATTCTAGTTTACCCTGTTTTGAGATTTGGCATTTTCTTCTTGTTTCTAATCAAAGAAGAATGAGTCACGATTTAAGAAGTTTGATTTAGACTTATAAATCAGTGGATAAGCACCCTGAAGTTGAATCAATACCATAGGGGTTATGATGAAGAAGTTATCCCACTTTTAACCGAAGTGATTCCAGTTTACCCTTTTTAGAGATTTTGCAATTTCTTCTTGATTCTAATAGAACCAGAATGAATCACGATGTAAGAAGATTGATTTGGAATCATAAATCAGTTGATAATTACCCTGAAGTTGAATCAATATCATAGGATTTATGATGAAGAAGTTATACCACTTTTAACTGAAGTGATTCCAGTTTATCCAGTTTGGAGATTTTACAATTTCTTCTTGATTCTAATCAAACCAGAATGAATCACGATGTAAGAAGCTTGATTTGGACTCATAAATCAGTGGATAATCACCCTGAAGGTGAATCAATATCATAGAAGTTATGATGAAGAAGTTATCCCATTTTTAACCGAAGTGATTCCAGTTTTTCCTGTTTGAAGATTTTGCAATTTCTTCTTAATTCTAATCAAACCAGAATGAATCACGATGTAAGAAGCTTAATTTGGACACCTAAATAAGTGGATAATCACCCTGAAGTTGAATCAATATCATAGGAGTTATGATGAAGAAGTTATCCCACTTTTAACCGACCTGATTCCAGTTTACCCTTTTTGGAGATTTTGCAATTTCTTCTTGATTCTAATCAAACCAGAATGAATCAAGATGTAAGAAGCTTTATTTGGAATCATAAATCAGAGGATAATCACCCTGAAGTTTAATCAGTATCATAGGAGTTATGATGAAGAAGTTGTCCCACTTTTAACCGAAGGGATTCTTGTTTACCATGTTTGGAGATTTGGCAATTCTTCTTGATTCTAATTAAACCAGAATGAACCAGGAACTAAGAAGCTTGATTTAATCTCATAAATCATTCGATAATCACCCTGATGTTGAACCAATATCATAGGAGTTATGATGAAGAAGTAATCCCACTTTCAACCAACGTGATTCCAGTTTACCCTATTTGGAGATTTTCCAATTTCTTCTTGATCCTAATTAAACCAAAATGAATCACGATGTAAGAAGCTTGATTTGGAATCATAAATCAGTGTATAATCATCCTAAAGTTGAAACAATATCATAGGAGTTATGATGAAGAAGTTATCCCACTTTTAACCCAAGTGATTCGAGTTTACCTTGTTTTGAGATTTGGTAATTTCTTCTTGATTCTAATCAAAGCAGAATGAGTAACGATTTAAGAAGTTTGATTTGTACTCATAAATCAGTGTATAATCACCCTGGAGTTGAATCAATATCATAGAAGCTATGATGAAGAAGTTATCCAACTTTTAACCGAAGTGATTCCCGTTTACCCTTTTTGGAGATTTTGCAATTTCTTCTTGTTGCTAATCAAACCAGAATGAATCATGATGTAAGAAGCTTTATTTGGACTCATAAATCAGTGGATAATTACCCTGAATTTGAATGAATATCATAGGAGTTATGATGAAGAAGTTATCCCACTTTTAACCGAAGTGATTCCAGTTTACCCTGTTTGGAGATTTTGCAATTTCTTCTTGACTTTAATCAAACCAGAATGAATCACGATGTAAGAAGCTCGATTTGGACTCCTAAATAAGTGTATAATTACCCTGAAGTTAAAATCAATATCATAGGAGTTATGATGAAGAAGTTATCCCACTTTTAACCCAAGTGATTCCAGCTTACCATGTTTGGAGATTTCGCAATTTCTTCTTTATTCTAATCAAAGCAGAATGAGTCACGATTTAAGAAGCTTGATTTGTACTCATAAATCAGTGTATAATCACCCTGGAGTTGAATCAATATCATAGGAGCTATGATGAAGAAGTTATCCAATTTTTAACCAAAGTGATTCCAGTTTACCCATTTTGGAGATTTTGCAATTTCTTCTTGATTCTAATCAAACCAGTTTGAATCACGATGTAAGAAGCTTGATTTGGACTCATAAATCAGTGGCTATTCACCCTTAAGTTAAATCAATATCATAGGAATTATGACGAAGAAGTTATCCCACTTTTAACCCAAGTGATTCCAGTTTACCATGTTTTGAGATTTGGCAATTTCTTCTTGATTCTAATCAAAGCAGAATGAGTAACGATTTAAGAAGTTTGATTTGTACTCATAAATCAGTGTATAATCACCCTGGAGTTGAATCAATATCATAGGAGCTATGATGAAGAGTTATCCCACTTTAAACCGAAGTGATTCCAGCTTACCATGTTTGGAGATTTCGCAATTTCTTCTTGACTCTAATCAAAACAGATTGGACTCATAAATCAGTGGATAATCACCCTAAAGTTGAATCAATATCATAGGAGTTATGATGAAGAAGTTATCCCACTATTAACGAAGTGATTCCAATTTAACCTGTTTGGAGATTTTGGAATTTCTTCATGATTCTAATCAAACCAGAATGAATCGAGATGTAAGAAGCTTGATTTGGACTCATAAATCAGTGTATAATTACCCTGAAGTTGAACCAATATCATAGCAGTTATGATGAAGAAGTTATCCCACTTTTAAACGAAGTGATTTCATTTTACCATGTTTGGAGATTATGCAATTTCTTCTTGGGTGTAATCAAACCAGGATGAATCTCGATGTAAGAAGATTGTTTTGTACTCATAAATCAGTGGATAATCACCCTGAAGTTTAATCAATATCATAGGAGTTATGATGAAGAAGTTATCCCACTTTTAACCGACGTGATTCTAGTTTACCCTGTTTTGAGATTTGGCTATTTCTTCTTGTTTCTAATCAAAGAAGAATGAGTCACGATTAAAGAATCTTGATTTATACTCATATATCAGTGTATAATCACCCTGAAGTTGAATCAATATCATAGGAGTTATGATAACGAAGTTATCCCACTTTTAACCGAAGTGATTCCAGTTTACCCTGTTTGGAGATTTTGCAATTACTTCCTGATTCTTATAAAACCAGAATGAATCACGATGTAAGAAGCTTGATTGGGACTCACTAATCGGTCTATAATCACCCTGAAGTTGAATCAATATCATAGGAGTTATGAATAAGAAGTTATCCCACTTTTAACCGAAGTGATTCTAGTTTACCCTGTGTGGAGATTTTGTAATTTCTTCTTTATTCTAATCAAAGGAGAATGAGTCACGATTTAAGAAGCTTGATTTGTACTGTAAATCAGTGTATAATCACCCTGTAGTTGAATCAATATCATAGGAGTTATGATGAAGAAGTTATCCAATTTTTTACCGAAGTGATTTCAGTTTACTCTTTTTGGAGATTTTGTAATTTCTTCTTGATTCTAATCAAACCAGAATTAATCATGATGTAAGAAGCTTGATTTGGACTCATAAATAAGTGGATAATTACCCTGAAGTTGAATGAATATCCTAGGAGTTATGATGAAGAAGTTGTCACACTTTTAACCGAAGTGATTCCATTTTACCCTGTTTGGAGATTTTGAAATTTCTTCTTGACTTTAGTCAAACCAGAATGAATCACGATGTAAGAAGATTGATTTGGACTCCTAAATAAGTGGATAATCACCCTGAAGTTGAATCAATATCATAGGAGTTATGATGAAGAGTTATCCCACTTTAAACCGAAGTGATTCCAGCTTACCATGTTTGGAGATTTCGCAATTTCTTCTTGATTCTAATCAAAACATATTGAATCATGATTTAAGAAGCTTGATTTAGACTCATAAATCAGTGGATAATCACCCTGAAGTTGAATCAATATCATAGGAGTTATAATGAAGAAGTTATCCCAATTTTAACCGAAGTGATTCCAGTTTACCATGTTTGGAGATTTTGCAATTTCTTCTTGATTCTAATCAAACAAGTTTGAATCACGATGTAAGAAGCTTGATTTGGACTCATAAATCAGTGGCTATTCACCCTTAAGTTAAATCAATATCATAGGAATTATGACGAAGAAGTTATCCCACTTTTAACCCAAGTGATTCCAGTTTACCATGTTTTGAGATTTGACAATTTCTTCTTGATTCTAATCAAAGCAGAATGAGTAACGATTTAAGAAGTTTTATTTGTACTCATAAATCTGTGTATAATCACCCTGGAGTTGAATCAATATCATAGGAGCTATGATGAAGAAGTTATCCAACTTTTAACCGAAGTGATTCCAGTTTATCCTTTTTGGAGATTTTGCAATTTCTTCTTGTTTCTAATCAAACCAGAATGAATCATGATGTAAGAAGCTTGATTTGGACTCATAAATCAGTGGATAATTACCCTGAATTTGAATGAATATCATAGGAGTTATGGTGAAGAAGTTATCCCACTTTTAACCGAAGTGATTCCAGTTTACCCTGTTTGGAGATTTTGCAATTTCTTCTTGACTTTAATCAAACCAGAATGAATCACGATGTAAGAAGCTCGATTTGGACTCCTAAATAAGTGTATAATTACCCTGAAGTTGAATCAATATCATAGGAGTTATGATGAAGAAGTTATCCCGCTTTTAACCGAAGTGATTCCAGCTTACCATGTTTGGAGATTTCGCAATTTCTTCTTTATTCTAATCAAAGCAGAATGAGTCACGATTTAAGAAGCTTGATTTGTACTCATAAATCAGTGTATAATCACCCTGGAGTTGAATCAATATCATAGGAGCTATGAAGAAGAAGTTATCCAATTTTTTACCGAAGTGATTCCAGTTTACCCTTTTTGGAGATTTTGCAATTTCTTCTTGATTTTAATCAAACCAGAATTAATCATGATGTAAGAAGCTTGATTTGGACTCATAAATCAGTGGATAATTACCCTGAAGTTGAATGAATATCATAGGAGTTATGATGAAGAAGTTGTCACACTTTTAACCAAAGTGATTCCAGTTTATACTGTTTGGAGATTTTGCAATTTCTTCTTGACTTTAATCAAACAAGAATGAATCACGATGTAAGAAGATTGATTTGGACTCCTAAATAAGTGGATAATCATCCTGAAGTTGAATCAATATCATAGGAGTTATGATGAAGAGTTATCCCACTTTAAACCGAAGTGATTCAAGCTTACCATGTTTGGAGATTTCGCAATTTCTTCTTGATTCTAATCAAAACAGATTGAATCATGTTTTAAGAAGCTTGATTTGGACTCATAAATCAGTGGATAATCACCCTGAAGTTGAATCACTATCATAGGTGTTATAATGAAGAAGTTATCCCACTTTTAACCGAAGTGATTCCAGTTTACCATGTTTGGAGATTTTGCAATTTCTTCTTAATTCTAATCAAACCAGTTTGAATCACGATGTAAGAAGCTTGATTTGGACTCATAAATCAGTGGCTATTCACCCTTATGTTAAATCAATATCATAGGAATTATGACGAAGAAGTTATCCCACTTTTAACCCATGTGATTCCAGTTTACCATGTTTTGAGATTTGGCAATTTCTTCTTGATTCTAATCAAAGCAGAATGAGTAACGATTTAAGAAGTTTGATTTGTACTCATAAATCAGTGTATAATCACCCTGGAGTTGAATCAATATCATAGGAGCTATGATGAAGAAGTTATCCAACTTTTAACCGATGTGATTCCAGTTTACCCTTTTTGGAGATTTTGCAATTTCTTCTTGTTTCTAATAAAACCAGAATGAATCATGATGTAAGAAGCTTGATTTGGACTCATAAATCAGTGGATAATTACCCTGAATTTGAATGAATATCATAGGAGTTATGATGAAGAAGTTATCCCACTTTTAACCGAAGTGATTCCAGTTTACCCTGTTTGGAGATTTTGCAATTTCTTCTTGACTTTAATCAAACCAGAATGAATCACGATGTAAGAAGCTCGATTTGGAGTCCTAAATAAGTGTATAATTACCCTGAAGTTGAATCAATATCATAGGATTTATGATGAAGAAGTTATCCCACTTTTAACCAAAGTGATTCCAGTTTACCATGTTTGGAGCTTTTGTAATTTCTTCTTGATTCTAATCAAACCAGATTGAATAACGATTTAAGAAGCTTGATTTGTACTCATAAATCAGTGTATAGTCACCCTGAAGTTGAATCAATATCATAGGAGTTATGATGAAGAAGTTATCCCACGTTTAACCAAAGTGATTCCAGTTTACCCTGTTTGGAGATTTATCAATTTCTTTTTGATTCTAATCAAACTAGAATGAATCACAATGTAAGAAAATTGATTTGGACTCATAAATCAGTGTATAATCACCCTGAAGTTGAATCAATATCATAGGAGTTGTGATGAAGAAATTATCCCACTTTTAACCTAAGTGATTCCAGTTTACCCTGTTTTGAGATTTCGCAATTTCTTCTTGATTCTAATTAAAGCAGAACGAGTCACGATTTAAGAAGCTTGATTTGTACTCATAAATATGTGTATAAGCACCCTGAAGTTGAATCAATATCATATGAGTTATGATGAAGAAGTTATCCCACTTTTAACCAAAGTGATTCCAGTTTACCATGTTTGGAGATTTTGCAATTTCTTCTTGATTCTAATCAAACCAGAATGAATCACGATGTAAGAAGCTTGATTTGGACTCATAAATCAGTGGATAATAACCCTGAACTTGAAACAATATCATAAGAGTTATGATGAAGAAGTTATCCCATTTTTAGCCGAAGTGATTCCAGTTTACCCTATGTGGAGATTTTGCAATTTCTTCTTGATTCTAATCAAACCAGAATGAATCAAGATGTAAGAAGCTTGATTTGGTCTCATAAATCAGTGTATAATCACTCTGAAGTTGAATCAATATCATAGGAGTTATGATGAAGAAGTTATCCCACTTTTAACCCAAGTGATTCCAGTTTACCCTGTTTTGAGATTTGGCAATTTCTTCTTGATTCTAATCAAAGCAGATTGAATCACGATTTAAGAAGCTTGATTTGTACTCATAAATCAGTGTATATTCACCCTGAAGTTGAATCAATATCATAGGAGTTATGATGAAGAAGTTATCCCACTTTTAACCAAAGTGATTCCAGTTTATCCTGTTTGGAGATTTTTCAATTTCTTCTTGATTCTAATCAAACTAGAATGAATCACAATGTGAGAAAATTGATTTGGACTCATAAATCAGTGGATAATAACCCTGAATTTGAAACAATATCATAGGAGTTACGATGAAGAAGTTATCCCATTTTTAGCCAAAGTGATTCCAGTTTACCCTGTGTGAGATTTTGCAATGTCTTCTTGATTCTAATCAAACCAGAATGAAACACGATGTAAGAAGCTTGATTTGGTCTCATAAATCAATGTATAATCACGCTGAAGTTGAATCAATATCATAGGAGTTTTGATGAAGAAGTTATCCAACTTTTAACCCAAGTGATTCCAGTTTACCCTGTTTTGAGATTTCGCAATTTCTTCTTGATTCTAATCAAAGCAGAATGAGTCACGATTTAAGAAGCTTGATTTATACTCATAAATCAGTGTATAATCACCCTGAAGTTGAATCAATATCATAGGAGTTGTGATGAAGAAGTTATCCCACTTTTAACCTAATTGATTCTAGTTTACCCTGTTTTGAGATTTTGCAATTTCTTCTTGATTCTAATTAAAGCAAAACGAGTCACGATTTAAGAAGCTTGATTTGTACTCATAAATATGTGTATAATAATCCTGAAGTTGAATCAATATCATATGAGTTATGATGAAGAAGTTATCCCACTTTTAACCAAAGTGATTCCAGTTTACCATGTTTGGAGATTTTGCAATTTCTTCTTGATTCTAATCAAACCAGAATGAATCACGATATAAGAAGTTTGATTTGGACTCATAAATCAGTGGATAATAACCCTGAAGTTGAATGAATATCATAGGAGTTATGATGAAGAAGTTGTCCCATTTTGAGCCGAAGTGATTCCAGTTTACCCTGTGTGGAGATTTTGCAATTTCTTCTTGATTCTAATCAAACCAGAATGAATCACGATGTAAAAAGCTTGATTCGGACTCATAAATCAGTGTATAATCACTCTGAAGTTGAATCAATATCATTGGAGTTATGATGAAAAAGTTATCCCACTTTTAACCCAAGTGATTCCAGTTTACCCTGTTTTGAGATTTGGCAATTTCTTCTTGATTCTAATCAAAGCAGAACGAGTCACAATTTAAGAAGCTTTATTTGTACTCATAAATCAGTGTATAATCACCATGAAGTTGAATCAATATCATAGGAGTTATGATGAAGAAGTTATCCCACTATTAACCGAAGTGATTCCAGTTTACCCTGTTTGGAGATTTTGCAATTTCTTCTTGATTCTAATCAAACCAGAATGAATCAGGATGTAAGAATCTTGATTTGGGCTCATAAATCAGTGTATAATCACCCAGAAGTTAAATCAATATCATAGGAGTTATGATGAAGAAGTTATCTTACTTTTAACCCAAATGATTCCAGTTTACCCTGTTTTGAGATTTGACAATTTCTTCTTGATTCTAATCAAAGCAGAATGAGTCACGATTTAAGAAGCTTGATTTGTATTTATAAATCAGTGTATAATCACCCTGAAGTTGAATCAATATCATAGGAGTTATGATGAAAAAGTTAACCCACTTTTAACCGAAGTGATTCCAGTTTACCCTGTTTGGAGATTTTGCAATTTCTTCTTGATTCTAATCAAACCAGAATGAATCACGATGTAAGAAGCTTTATTCCGAATCATAAATCAGTGGATAATCACCCTGAAGTTGAATCAATATCATAGGAGTTATGATGAAGTAGTTATCCCACTTTTAACTCAAGTGATTTTGGTTTACCTTGTTGGAGATTTGAAAATTCTTCTTGATTCTAATTAAACCAGAATGAACCACGATCTAAGTATTGAGATGAAGAACCAAATAGAAATAAAAGATACAAAGAGAAGAGATGCTCTGTATACTGGAAGTGGAAGCTAGATTGTACAGTCTTGCTCCACAAGCAATCTATCATGGCCTAACTTGCCTTGGGAGGCAAGGCAGTAAGATAACACGTCCAGGATGACTTCAGAAGGCAGGAGACCGTTGGAGTATGCTTGGACAAGTTTGAATACTCAAGAGGAGAAGATCACATGTTTAACTTAAGGAGAAAATAGTTGTTGTGTGATGTCACTTTCACTCTGGATCAGAGCACCATATTTTATTTGTTTTCCTTTTTTATATGTGTCATTGTCTAAACTCTCTATATATGTTGTATGCATATGTTCTGAATGCAAGCAAGGGAGTATAATCTCCATTTCTACCATTCTCTCTTTACTCTCTCTCCAAATTCGTCAAGAAACTCTCTCTCACTTATTCTTCACCATTCTTCATCATTCTTCATCATTTCTTCACCATCCTTCATCATTCTTCATCATTTCTTCACCATCTTGCTCGTGTTACTCATTATACTACTCCCCAGCAAAATGGGGTGGCTGAAAGAAAGAATAGACATCTGATTGAGGTGGTTAGATCAATGATGTTCCATGCGAATGTGCCTAAGAGATTCTGGAGTGATGCTGTGGTAATAGCATGCTATCTAATCAACCAAATTAACCAAGGTGTCGAAGGACATCTCTCCTTATGAAGTATTGAACCAAACAAGACCATCTATTCATCACCTCAGAGTATTTGGCTGAGCCTGCTTTGTGTTGATACCAGGAGAGCAAAGAAACAAGCTAAAGGCAAAGAGCATGAAGTGATGTTCATTGGATACTCATCTACACAGAAAGGATACAAGTGCTACAGTCCTGAAAATGGAAGAGTACTTATATCGAGAGATGTGAAGTTTATGGACGGCAAATGGTTTTATACTGAGAAGAATTGGGACGAGCTCAAAGATATGTCTCAAGCATCAGACAAGGCCACTAACCTGATAATTATTATGGAAAGTCTTGGAATCAGTCTCAAAAAAGAAAAGGAGACCACCAGAGAAGGTTCTCCTAATCAAGAGACTCAAGAATCTGAGGAAATCACTCATCATTATCCTGAAGGGGGCAATAGACATGAACCAGAAGTTCAACATGGTTCAGAAGTTCATGATCAGGATGGTGTTGAAGGAGAAGAAACTGAACCTGAACCGGAACCTACTCAAGTTCATGAAGAAGAAGAGGCAGACCATGTTGAGCCACTAAGAAGAAGTACAAGGATCAAGAAACCTTCATCAAATTGGATCAACACAAGAGTGTACTTCAATGCTGAAGCAGTGGCTCATCCAATAAGTGCAGTATGTTCACTTGCTCAGTATCCAGAGGAACATCAAGTCTTCATTGGGAAATTGGATCAGGAATACATTCCAAAATCATATGAAGAAGCCATGAAACATGGGGAGTGGAGAGAGTCTGTTGGGAATGAGACTAATGCAATGATTGTGAATGATACATGGTATGAAGCTGAAATTCCCAAAGGCAAGAAGGCAGTGACAAGTAGATGGATCTTTACAATCAAGTATCTAGCTAATGGCAAGGTAGAAAGGCGCAAGACAAGGCTGGTAGCAAGGGGGTTCACTCAGACATATGGGGAGGACTACATTGATACATTTGCACCAGTGGCCAAATTGCATACAATAAGGATTGTTCTCTCACTTGCTGTCAAATTGGAATGGGATTCGTGGCAAATGGATGTGAAGAATGCATTCCTACAGAGAGAGTTGGAAGATGAAGTGTACATGCGACCACCACCTGGCCTAGAAAACCTTGTAAAACCAGGGAGTGTACTGAGATTGAAGAAGGCAATCTATGGTTTGAAGCAATCACCAAAAGCCTGGTATCATAAGTTGAGCACGACATTGAATGGAAGAGGCTTTGTGAAGTCTGAAGCTGATCATACCCTCTTCACACTAACCAGTCAGCAAGGCATTGTGGTCATTATAGTATATGTAGATGACATTATCATCACAGGCAGTGATAAAGAAGGTATTATCTCAACCAAAACTTTTCTTAAATCAGCATTTGATATCAAAGATTTGGGAGAGTTGAAGTAATTCCTAGGAATTGAAATATACCGCTCTAAAGAGGGGTTTTTCTTATCCCAAAGGAAGTACACACTTGATCTTTTAAATGAGGCAGGAAACCTTGGAGGAAGACATGCCAAGACACCATTGGAAGAAGGCTACAAGGTACTGCGAGAGGGGGAGTTTGAGAACACTCTATTTGAAGATGTCAAGAAGTATAGGAGAATGGTTGGGAAGCTTATATATCTAACCATCACTCGCCCAGATGTGTGTTTTGCTGTGAACTAAGTCAGTCAGCATATGCAAGATCCTAAGGTTCATCACTGGAACTTGGTGGAGAGGATCTTGAGATACTTGAGAGAAGCTCTTGGTCAAGGTGTATGGATGGCTTGCAATGGAAGTACTGAAGTTGTAGGATATTATGATGCTGATTAGGAAGGAGATAAAGTTGATAGGAGATCAACTACTGGTTATTGCACCTTCATTGGAGGCAACTTGATGACTTGGAAAAGCAAGAAGCAGAAGGTTGTATCATGTTCGAGTGCTGAGGCAGAGTATAGAGCTATGAGGAAGCTTACAATGAGTTTATATGGATCAAGGGATTGCTTGAAGACTTGGGAATTGAGACAAAATCACCCATTACAATGCACTGTGACAATGAAGCAGCCATTAACATTGCCAGCAACTAAGTCTTCCATGAAAGGACCAAGCACATTGAAGTAGACTGCCACAAAGTTAGACAAGCTGTTGAGAAGCAAATCATCCTACCTTGTTATACAAGAAGTGAACACCAGCTAGCTGACATCTTCACCAAGGCAGCAAGCTCCGAAGTCTGTGAGTTCATCCACTCTAAGTTGGGACTCATAGACCTCACTTCTCACTAACTTTTCTAACATGAAGGCTTCTATCTTTTCCCTTAGTGTATTTTTCTCCCACTAGGTTTTGCACACTAAGGTTTTAATGAGGGAAGTTCTTCATGTTTCCAAGCTTGACAAGTCCCTTAGGTCAAGCTTGAGGGGGAGTATTGAGATGAAGAACCAAATAGAAATAAAAGATACAAAGAGAAGAGATGGTCTGTATACTTTAAATGGAAGCTAGATTGTACAGTCTTGCTCCAAAAGCAATCTATCTTGGCCTAACTTGCTATGGGAGGCAAGGCAGTAAGATAACACGTCCAGGATGACTTCAGAAGGTAGGAGACCGTTGGAGTATGCTTGGACAAGTTTGAATAGTCAAGAGGAGAAGATCACATGTTTAACTTAAGGAGAAAAGAGCTGTTGTGTGCTGTCACTTTCACTCTGGATCAGAGCACCTTATTTTATTTGTTTTCCTTTGTTTATTATATCTGTCATTGTCTAAACTCTCTATATATGTTGTATACATATGTTCTGAATGCAAGCAAGGGAGTATAATCTCCATTTCTACCATTCTCTCATTACTCTCTCTCCAAATTCGTCCAGAAACTCTCTCTCACTTATTCTTCACCATTCTTCATCATTTCTTCACCATCTTGCTCGTGTTACTCATTATACTACTCATAATTCATCAATTATAACACTAAGAAGCTTGATTTAAACTCATAAATCATTTTATTATCACCCTGAAGTTGAACCAATATCATAGGAGTTATGATGAAGAAGTTATCTCACTTTCAACCGACCTGATTCCAGTTTACCCTATTTGGAGATTTTTCAATTTCCTCTTGATTCTAATCAAAGCAGAATGAGTCACGATTTAAGAAGCTTAATTTGGTCTCATAAATCAGTTTATAATTACCCTGAAGTTGAAACAATATCATAGGAGTTATGATGAAGAAGTTATCCCACTTTTAAACGAAGTGATTTCAGTTTATCCTGTTTGGAGATTTTGCAATTTCTTCTTGATTCTAATCAAACCAGAATGAGTCAAGATGTAAGAAGCTGGATTTAGAATCATAAATCAGTGGATAATCACCCTGAAGTTGAATCAATATCATAGGAGTTATGATGAAGAAGTTATCACACTTTTAACCGAAGTGATTCCAGTTTACCATGTTTGGAGATTTTGCAATTTATTCATGATTCTAATAAAAAAATGAATCACGATGTAAGAAACTTGATGTAGACTCATAAATCAGTGGACCATCACCCTGATGTTGAATCAATATCATAGGAGTTATGATGAAGAAGTTATCCCACTTTTAACTGAAGTGATTCCAATTTATCCTGTTTGGATATTTTGCAATTTCTTCTTGATTCTAATCAAACGAGAATGAATCACGATGTAAGAAGCTTGATTTGGACTCATAAATCATTGAATCATCACCCTGAAATTGAATCAATATCATAGGAGTTATGATGAAGAAGTTATCCCACTTTTAACCGAAGTGATTCCAGTTTATCCTGTTTGGAGATTTTGCAATTTCTTTTTGATTCTAATCAAAACAGAATGAAGCACGATGTAAGAAGCTTGATTTGGAAACATAAATCAGTGGATAATCAACCTGAAGTTGAATAAATATCATAGGAGTTGTGATGAAGAAGTTATCCCACTTTTAACCGAAGTGATTTCAGTTTACCCTATTTGGATATTTTGCAATTTCTTCTTGATTCTAAACAAACCAGAATGAATCTAAGAAGCTTGATTTGGACTCATAAATCATTGGATAATCCCCCTGAAGTTAAATCAATATCAAATGAGTTATGATGAAGAAGTTATCCCACTTTTAACCAAAGTGATTCCAGTTTACCCTGTTTGGAGATTTTGCAATTTCTTCTTGATTCTAATCAAAACAGAATGAATCACGATGTAAGAATCTTGGTTTGGACTCATAAACCAGTGGATAATCACCCTGAAGTTCAATCAATATCATAGGAGTTATGATGAAGAAGTTATCCCACTTTTAACCGAAGTGATTCCAGTTTACCATGTTTGGAGATTTTGCAATATCTTCTTGATTCTAATCAAACCAGATTAAATCACGATGTAAGAAGCTTGATTTGGACTCATAAATCACTCGCTATTCACCCTGAAGTTGAATCAATATCATAGGAGTTATGATGAAGAAGTTATCCCACTTTTAACCGAAGTAAATCTGGTTTACCATGTTTTGAGATTTGGTAATTTCTTCTTGATTCTAAATAAGCCAGAATGAATCACGATTTAAGAAGCTTTATTTTGACTCATAAATCAGTGTAGAATCACCCTGAAGTTGAATCAATATCATAGGAGTTGTGATGAAGAAGTTATCCAACTTTTAACCGAAGTGATTCCAGTTTACCCTATTTGAAGATTTTGCAATTTCTTCTTGATTCTAAACAAACCAGAATGAATCAAAATGTAAGAAACTTGATTTGGACTCATAAATCAGTGGATAATCCCCCAGAAGTTAAATCAATATCAAATGAGTTATGATGAAGAAGTTATCCCACTTTTAACCAAAGTGATTCTAGTTTACCCTGTTTGGAGATTTTGTAATTTCTTCTTGATTCTAATCAAACCAAAATGAATCAAGATGTAATAAGCTTGATTTGAACTCATAAATCAGTGGATAATCACCCTGAAGGTTAATCAATATCATAGGAGTTATGATGAAGAGGTTATCCCTTTTTTAACCGACGTGATGATTCTAGTTTACCCTGTTTTGAGATTTGGTAATTTCTTCTTGTTTCTAATCAAATAAGAATGAATCACAATTTAAGAACTTGATTTGGACTCATAAAGCAGTGTATAATCACCCTGAAGTTGAATCAATATCATAGGAGTTATGATGAAGAAGTTATCCCACTTTTATACGAAGTGATATTTTGCAATTTCTTCTTGATTCTAATCATAACAGATTGAATCACGATGTAAGAAGCTTGATTTGGACTCATAAATCAGTGGATAATCACAATGAAGTTGAATCAATATCATAGGAGTTATGATGAAGAAGTTATCACACTTTTAACCGAAGTGATTCCACTTTATCCTGTTTGGAGATTTTGCAATATCTTCTTTATTCTAATCAAACAAGAATGAATCAAGATGTAAGAAGGTTGATGATACACTAAAAATGAATCCTTGCTACTGTCAAGTTAACAGTTGTAATAATAGTACTTTAGATTCAAATCTAGAGGACCAGTCTACACTTTATTTCTATGAGTTTTAAATTCAAGCTAAGAAGAAAATATGGTTTTAAGATTTAGGTGACTTAGATGACAAGTAATAAAGATGTTTAAATGCGATTTGATATGAAAACCGACCTAGGGTTTAATGCGGGTATTGATTTAGCCAAACAATTATTCAAGCACAGGTTTACACAATCTAGAACATTGGATCTCTCAACTGATCCAACCCACTGTCGTGGTGATGGATCCTTTGCGAGCCGGAAGGATCACCTAAGCTGTCGCTTGGGATCAGAGGCGGCTACAAGCTTTAGAGTTCATGTCCGATCTAGTTCACTTAATGCTCTAATATCTACTTTCGCTGATTAAAGACATTAAGCTCATTCAATATAGGTCAAGTTATCTCCTGCGGTGTTAGCTAGGCGATGAACAGCAGATCTAGCATTAAGTGATCAAGTTAATGCAAGCAATAAGATTAATATGAATGAAGAGTCCAATGAATGATGCTTATCTATGTTTGGCTTGTTTATCAATACCCTAAAACCTTAGGCAAGCCAGATGACTACTCAATCATGATGCAGTGAAACAAAGACATTAAATTTGAAATAAACTGCATTAGATAAGAGTAGAAAAACAAAGGGTTCAGGATGATCTTCTCTAGGAAAGATGGAGCCTTCTCCCTTACAATTGCAAATCGCCAAAACAAGTCTAGGTCTCTTGTCAAAACTAGTGTCCAAAAAATAGAAAATAATAGAGGAGGTCTTTTTATAGGGAGGCGCCAATAGGTAGAAGAAAATTAGGGCAGCAGGGCTTTAATTCCCAAAATAGGAGTTTCCATATTCGTCTGTAACAGTCTCGGGACTGTTCTTCTTGAGTGTTCTCCGCAGGATTACTCCAAAAAGACATCTTCTCTTCATGTGCCCTTTCTTTACGCTTCTATCAACTCCAGACCTGAAAAAGACCACAAGGGACTAGACTAACATGGTTTAGAGTCTTGAATCAAATAAAAACATATATACAATGATGTGAAAAACACCATTTATCAATTGATTTGGACTCATAAATCAGTGGATAATCATAGGAGTTATGATGAAGAAGTTATCCCACTTTTAACCGACGTGATGATTCTAGTTTACCCTGTTTTGAGATTTCACATTTTCTTCTTGTTTATAATCAAAGAAGAATGATTCACGATTTAAGAACTTGATTTGGACTCATAAAGCAGTGTATAATCACCCTGAAGTTGAATCAATATCATAGGAGTTATGATGAAGAAGTTATCCCACTTTTATACGAAGTGATATTTTACAATTTCTTCTTGATTCTAATCAAAACAGATTGAATCACGATGTAAGAAGCTTGATTTGGATTCATAAATCAGTGGATAATCACACTGAAGTTGAATCAATATCATAGGAGTTATGATGAAGAAGTTATCCCACTTTTAACCGACGTGATTCTAGTTTACCTTGTTTTGAGATTTGGCAATTTCTTCTTATTTCTAATCAAAGAAGAATGAGTCAGGATTTAAGAGACTTGATTTGGATTCATAAAGCAGTGTATAATCACCATGATGATGAATCAATATCATAGGAGTTATGATGAAGAAGTTATCCCACTTTTAACCGAAGTGATTCCAGTTTATCATGTTTGGAGATTTTGCAATTTCTTCTTTATTCTAATCAAACCAGAATGAATCAAGATGTAAGAAGATTGATGATACACTAAAAATGAATCCTTGCTACTGTCAAGTTAACAGTTGTAATTATAGTACTTTAGATTCAAATCTAGAGGACCAGTCTACACTTTATTTCTATGAGTTTTAAATTCAAGCTAAGAAGAAAATATGGTTTTAAGATTTAGGTGAATTAGATGACAAGTAATAAAGATGTTTAAATGCGATTTGATATGAAAACCGACCTAGGGTTTAATGCGGGTATTGATTTAGCCAAACAATTCTTCAAGCACAGGTTTACACAATCTAGAACATCGGATCTCTCAACTGATCCAACCCACTGTCGTGGTGATGGATCCTTTGCGAGCCGGAAGGATCACCTAAGCTGTCGCTTGGGATCAGAGGTGGCTACAAGCTTTAGAGTTCAAGTTCGATCTAGTTCGCTTAATGCTCCAATATATAATTTTGCTGATTAAAGACATTAAGCTCATTCAATATAGGTCAAGTTATCTCCTGCGGTGTTAGCTAAGCGATAAACAGCAGATCTAGCATTAAGTGATCAAGTTAATGCAAGCAATAAGATTAATATGAATGAAGAGTCCAATGAATGATTCTTATCTATGTTTGGCTTGTTTATCAATACACTAAAACCCTAGGCAAGCTAGATGACTACTCAATCATGATGCAGTGAAACAAAGACATTAAATCTAAAATAAACTGCATAAGATAAGAGTAGAAAAACAAAGGGTTCAGGATGATCTTCTCTAGGAAAGATGGAGCCTTCTCCCTTACAATTGCAAATCACCAAAACAAGTCTAGGTCTCTTGTCAAAACTAGTGTCCAAAAAATAGAAAATAATAGAGGAGGTCTTTTTATAGGGAGGCGCCAATAGATAGAAGAAAATTAGGGCAGCAGGGCTTTAATTCCCAAAATAGGAGTTTCCATATTCGTCTGGAACAGTCTCGGGACTGTTCTTCTTGAGTGTTCTCCGCAGGATTACTCCAAAAAGACATCTTCTCTTCATGTGCCTTTCTTTACTCTTCTATCAACTCCAGACCTGAAAAAGACCACAAGGGACTAGACTAACACGGTTTAGAGTTTTGAATCAAATAAAAACATATATACAATGATGTGAAAAACACCATAGATCAATTGATTTGGACTCATAAATCAGTGGATAATCACCCTAAAGTTGAATCAATATCATAGGAGTTATGATGAAGAAGTTATCCCACTTTTAACCGACGTGATGATTCTAGTTTACCCTGTTTTGAGATTTGGCAATTTCTTCTTGTTTCTAATCAAAGAAGAATGAGTCACGATTTAAGAAATTGATTTGGACTCATAAAGCAGTGTATAATCACCCTGAAGTTGAATCAATATCATAGGAGTTATGATGAAGAAGTTATCCCACTTTTATACGAAGTGATATTTTGCAATTTCTTCTTGATTCTAATCAAAACAGATTGAATCACGATTTAAGAAGCTAGATTTGGACTCATAAATCAGTGGATAATCACACTGAAGTTGAATCAATATCATAGGAGTTATGATGAAGAAGTTATCCCACTTTTAACCGAAGTGATTCCAGTTTATCCTGTTTGGAGATTTTGCAATTTCTTCTTTATTCTAATCAAACCAGAATGAATCAGGATGTAAGAAGATTGATGATACACTAAAAATGAATCCTTGCTACTGTCAAGTTAACAGTTGTAATTATAGTACTTTAGATTCAAATCCAGAGGACCAGTCTACACTTTATTTCTATGAGTTTTAAATTCAAGCTAAGAAGAAAATATGGTTTTAAGATTTAGGTGACTTAGATGACAAGTAATAAAGATGTTTAAATGCGATTTGATATGAAAACTGACCTAGGTTTTAATGCGGGTATTGATTTAGCCAAACAATTATTCAAGCACAGGTTTACACAATCTAGAACATCGGATCTCTCAACTGATCCAACCCACTGTCGTGGTGATGGATCCTTTGCGAGCCGGAAGGATCACGTAAGGTGTCGCTTGGGATCAGAGGCGGATACAAGCTTTAGAATTCATGTTCGATCTAGTTCACTTAATGCTCTAATATCTACTTTCACTGATTAAAGACATTAAGCTCATTCAATATAGGTCAAGTTATATCCTGCGGTGTTAGCTAGGCGATGAACAGCAGATCTAGCATTAAGTGATCAAGTTAATGCAAGCAATAAGATTAATATGAATGAAGAGTCCAATGAATGATGCTTATTTATGTTTGGCTCGTTTATCAATACCCTAAAACCCTAGGCAAGCCAGATGACTACTCAATCATGATTCAGTGAAACAAACACATTAAATTTGAAATAAACTGCATAAGATAAGAGTAGAAAAACAAAGGGTTCAGGATGATCTTCTTTAGGAAAGATGGTGCCTTCTCCCTTACAATTGCAAATCGCCAAAACAAGTCTAGGTCTCTTGTTAAAACTAGTGTCCAAAAAATAGAAAATAATAGAGGAGGTCTTTTTATAGGGAGGCGCCAATAGGTAGAAGAAAATTAGGGCAGCAGGGCTTTAATTCCCGAAATAGGAGTTTCCATATTCGTCTGGAACAGTCTCGGGACTGTTCTTCTTGAGTGTTCTCCGCAGGATTACTCCAAAAAGATATCTTCTCTTCATGTGCCCTTTCTTTACTCTTCTATCAACTCCAGACCTGAAAAAGACCACAAGGGACTAGACTAACACGGTTTAGAGTCTTGAATCAAATAAAACCATATATACAATGATGTGAAAAAAC